>JAAGNO010010824.1:0-10518 GCA_033439905.1 Ceryle rudis
GGTACAGAATTGCTGTACCCTGCTCTAGGAAAGCACCAACTCTCATCTGCAGGAAGCTTAACTGGGAACACAGATGCCGCTGAAACCCAGAAAAGGAGACTGCTTTATGTGCTTTCACATACCTGTTAGTACAAGCTAATTTTTCAGCTGTTGCCACACTGAACAAAACAAAATACCTGGCAGGTAATTCCCTTTCCTGTTCCACGTACCTGGGGTCTGTCTACCACTGTCTGCACTCTGATGGGAGCTGGGGGCTGTATCTGGGTGGTAACTCTGGCCGGTGAACTTTCACGGCTCGATGAGCCCCTCTGAGACACTCTGAACGGAGACTGCGCTCGCGTTGTCTTAGGCTCCCTCTCATCTGGCTGAATTTTGTGAAACACCGGTTGGTGGGCTTGGTATTCACTCTGCTGGGCAGGGTAATGCGTCTTCTGTGCCTGATGGTAGGCTTGCGGTGGTTGCCGTTGGATATTTTCGTGGATCACAGGAATTGGAATATAACCGCGAGGAAGCTGATGGCTTCCTGCGTTGGGTCTGCCAGAGGACTGAGGGGAAACTGTTGGAGAATCAGAAGCTCCAGGAGATTGAGGCTGCCATGAAAACAAAAATCCATTATTACATTATAACCATTTCTGTTCACAGTACTTTTAATTTCCAAAAAGAAAAGAAGATGGTCAAAGAAACTGAACTCCTGGTTCTGGCATACAAGGGATCCACTTCCTTGTTATTTTGGCCAAGGGCCTCACAAGGCAAACCACAAAAGTTGTGAGAGAGCATCATTATAACACGTAGAAACCTGAGCTACAGCATTCCCAGCCCTCAAATGAGCAGGGAGTGGATGCTCAGTCAGAATGTTTGCTGCTTTTGCATAGCTGTTCCTGTCTAAACCTGTTAAATTTGAGACAAACTAAAGTTAAGCAAACAAATTATATGCTGGAGACAAAAACAAACCCCTAGCAGAGGCACGCAACATTCAGACTTCTGATCGAGGTCACACTAACACATTTTGTTTGTTTTGGGTGTGTTTTTAAAGCATTTGGTAGCAGGCTATAGCAATGCACATATGACTAACACCCTTTCTCTCCCCCTGCAAGACTTTCCAACACCTTAGCCCCTTGGCAGCAGCAAAAGCTGCACCAGCTTAGACCTGCTGTCAGCAGGAGCGAGCACCAGGCTCGCTGCAGAATCCAGTTCCTGCTGTGCACCAGGTTGTGGGGCTGCAGTCTGGGGAAAGGCAGTTTGTTCCCTCCCACCTCTTGCTATGCCAATCCATCACCTCACCTGCTTTGCAGCAACTCCAGCAGCTGTCAGGCTACTCTCTGACCAGTTTCACTAAGTAAGAGGGGAAAAAAAAAAAATCCTGATTTCCTGATGGGCTTGTTACACAGCTCAGTAAAAGGCCAGGTCAGACTGGAGGTAGCAGAGGAGAGGGCAGGACAACATTGCCAGAAGACAAGAGAAGGGCAGGCAAGGCAGGAGAGGAAGGGGAAAAAGACCCCTCTTTTGGTGCTGGTGAACTGCTCAGCTGCCCGTGAAACAGTACGTCCTTAAACATAGGAATAAATCAATAAATAGATGCTGGTTTGTATTATGGCACCCATCCCTGCCACTACTGGTGGCCTTGTTGACATGGGGTTTAAAGGAACAATCACAGGCTCTCATAACTTAATACCAGCACTGGCTGCCTAAGTTTGTAGCAGCAAGTTCTGAGGTCCTCAGTAATTCTCTCAGAGGACTTTAGTAAGAAGCACAGAAGACGTGCTCCTGAAACCACTCTGCGTACGAGACAAAGCTGTAGTGTTGGGAGAAGGAAAAGCTGAGCCTCTTGTTCTGGCGCTACGGGGACAAGGCATTGTTAGGCGAGACAGCTGAGAAACCTGCTAACAGAATTTTAATTACGTTGTTCAGACTCCAAACAGGTTTCAGAGAAAAGCCACCACTGCTGAATTACAGACCTGATGACATATTTCTAGCGTGGTGAAGGCTGAATTTCCTGCTCATCTTACTTTGAATAAAAATGAGGTTGTTATTTCCATATATTGCAAGAATACCAATTCCCTGCTAATTCTCTAGAGAGCAGGCAAAGCAAAATCCCATCTTCTGAAATATAAAGCAAGAAGGGGGATTTTTTTTTTTTTTTTTTCAAAAGTTCATAGTTTCAAAGTATTCTAACATGCTGCTGAATAACAAAAATACTTTATAATTCACTTTCAAAGCTGTATATATATATATCTATATACACCTGTACACTTAATACAGCTGAAATATGAAGTTGGAAAGATCACAGCAGTAGAACACCTGTCATGGCCTGGGTTGTTAGCTACCTGGCCACTTTTATTTTTGTCTCTCCCACTTTGTTTCTGACTCCTGATGAGAACACATGAGACTTGCCTGTATTGTCCACCTGGGAGGGAACCAGTACAAACCCTAAAATGACCTTCCCCTGCGCAGGACCTGCACAGCTCAGAGCCTTCTTTTTTTTGCAGAAGCCATTTAGATGCATTTTTTTTTCCATGGAATCATTTCAGAATGAAAGCAGGCGATGCTAGAAAAACCCTACATATTTATACTGCCGTGACCACGCGCTTCTGCATTTTAATTCTCTGGAAGTGCTGGGAATATGAAATCCTGTGGCAGGTTTGGCTTCTGAAGGATAAACTACCCGTGTGACATTCAGGTCATAAGTGCTGCAAAGACCCATGCAAACACACCCCAGCAACACTGAGAAGTTACCTCGGGTCCGTGTGCGGCCGGCGCTTGGGCTGCTGCAGCTGCCGTTGTCTGTCCACATTGTTTATCTGTCTGAGAAGCCTCCGCTGGTCCCTTTGGAGGGGACTCAGGGCCAGCATAGGCCCCCTTTAGAGGTGGCTGTGCCTGCACCGTGGTAGGCACAGCTTCTGTCTTGTACCGCTGCACACCAGGCTGCGGAGCAGAAAAGCATGGGTGCTGCTGTCTGCCATCGATGCCCTCGTGGATGACGGGAATAGGGATATAGCCAGCCCGGAGCTTGGGGTACCCCATGTTTCCTTCTCTTGCTGGCAGCTGCTTGGGGCTGTCACGAGATGGACCATTTGCTGATGACTGGCCTTCCTAGAAATCAAAAACATCACATAGCACTTGCTGGTAGCCCGGCTCCAGACATCTGGTGAGAAAAATCTGCCCTAAAGGTCTGTCCTAAAAGCAGTATCAGCTGTGTATGAGAAGTTCAGACCCTCTTGGGTTCATGCAGAACACATAAGAGCATGTGTTAACACTCCAGATCTGCAGGCTAGAGAAGAGAGTAAGCTAAAAGTCTCCTTTTGTAGGACTTTTTCATCCCCACTTCTCATAAATACCAACTTAGGCTTTAAAATACCCATCTAATTATAACAGGATTTCTTACTTCACATGCATTACTCACAATTAGTCACCAGCCCCCACCCCCTTCAGATAGAACTCCAATTCAAACAAGTGCCTGTGGGTCAGGAGACATTTTCTTAGCACCTCTCAGAACCCAGCTGCTGTAGATAACATCTTGACAAGAAACTTTCAGTGGAGACTAATCCCATCAGAAGCACAGTGTCTGCTGGTGTTGTTCTTCCCACCGGCTACCTAAATTATTACTGACGCCGCATGCTGAGAGTTACAGTCCCTTTCACCTACAGGAGGATCCAGTTCAGTAAATCCTGAAGGAGAGAAGGGAAGCCAGGATAGCGTAACGAAGAGGAAAACATTCAAAAGGAAGATAAAATAAATCTGTGTTGCCCGAGTACGCTCACTGGACAATGTCAAAGCTCTGGCAAGGGTGGAAGTGGTTTGTACTAAGAGCTCTCAAGTCCTCTAGTAAGTTCTTCCTGCATCGGTCATTCTATTTTGAGGCCCCGCGAGGGCCAAGTTCCAGATGTATCTGTAAGTCAGATCATATAACAAGCACCTCTGCCATTCAGAGGGTAATGTCATTATTCAGTAAGAGGAGAATTTAATAAGGGGACATATGGTGCAAGTGTTGGAAACCCTATTTTTAAAGGGGTGTTTAAGCTGCAAAAATATTTAATGTCACTTCTGAACATATTAATGTACTGATTTGTTAAGAATTCATTATTTTACCAACCAGATTTTTAGTGTTCTTCCTGTATGACAGTTTCCATACTTAAAAAGTAATGCCTGAGAATTCTTGTAAGCAATGAAACTGCAGAGAATAAAGGCTATTTTAGGCAAGCTAATGAAATAACAACTACCCAAAGAACAAGTTCAAAGTCAGAGCCCCAATGTTACATTTCCTTTTATTCATTAAAAAAACCTCCACAAACAAAGAGAAAAAAAAAAGAAAATCTGAGTCATAGAGAAGAGCCAGGCCTAGAAAGTTCGTACAGGGAAGTAACTTAAAGTTGGCTTTTCCAGTTGCAGAACAAGGATGATCTAACGCCAAGGTCTGTACTGGGATCCACTGCCGACAGATGAGTCATTTTAAATTCACCCGACCGGGAAACTACATTCCTCTGCTGAACACAGGCAGTCCAGGGGCTTCAGGACCCCACGGACCAACATGCATTTGTCACTTCTTCATGTCACTTTCTACCTGCACAACCCCAAAATCCACAGCACTGCCAGCAGCCGTCTCTCCCGGGATCTGGAGGGACGGGCAGTTACACCAACAAACCACGTTTGCCGCAAAATAAATTTGAGGTGCACTCAGCTAGCAACAACGCGAGGCTGTGTCAGAGCCAAATGTCTGCCGGGCAAGAGGAGCCGAGCAGGCTGCCGAGCGGAGAGGGGAAACTGATGATTCGACACTCGGAAGAAGCACCTTGCCACCCCGCGCTGACTCGCTGCATTCTGCGCCCGGCGCGCACCAGCTGCTCGGCACAGTCTCCCTGACGGAGGGAGCAGGCGGTGGGCTGCGGGTGTAACCTGAGAGTTCGCAGCCAGCCACCCCACCTACAGGCACGGCTCCCACGGCTATAAAAAGGAGATTCACTCACTTCCAGCCTTGTCAGGCTCCCCAGCAGGAAGGGTCAGTGCTGGGAAGGGTTTAGGAGCTGGGTGGGTCAGCAGCACCTACAGATGCCCCGAGATAAGAAGGCTCTTGCCACACTTGGTGGATTCCACCTGGATGAACAGAACCGTCCTAAGGGATTAGTTGCCAACTTCTCTGTGTCTTGGCCTTTTAGGGGTCTGCAATGTTTTGAACTGCTCCTTTTGGCATAAGACCTTCGATCTTCTGTAGTAAACCACAAAGATAAAATCCTTGCCAAGGTTTCAACGTGGACATTGTCCCTCACTTCCCCCACCCTCCATGAACCCTCTCCTAGGACTCTGACCATGGACTTCCCTTTCCTGATCTTCATTTTCAGACCCTTGAGGCTGCCCTTGTTTTGAACTGTTTTAGCAATCCAAGAAATCTGTCTCTGCAACTTATGCCCCGGTAAGAAATAAAAAAGAAGTGGCCCAAGAACAGAAAATTCAGGTTGTACCCCCCCCCCCCCCCAACCATTCAATTTCTATCTGAAGTGAAACCTGTGGCACATTTAATACTACTTTTTTTTTTTTTTAAGAAAGACACCGGCCTCTCTTTCAGAACCACAACTTAAACTACGCTCTTATAATTTGCCATTTATTCTTACGGCTTCAAACAACCTGTGCTGCTCCTGTAGAAGGTTATTTTGAGTTGGTCCTTTGTTCCAGGCTTTTTTTCCCCCTGTAGTCAGGTCTGCTAACCACTGAGGAGGTTTTTTTGTGTGCACATCTCTTAGCAGTGCAGTCATATTGGAGCAGTCCTCAGCAAAGGAACAAATGCAGCATCCCTGGTTTGTTTGGTTTAGGTTTTTTTCCTCCACTGTCAGTAGCTCTGATGCTTAGAGATCAGATTTAGGAAAGGTGCTTTCATGACAACTGCTCTTCCTGATCCACATTGTTCTCTTCTTAGTTTTAACTCTATAAACAGCTGCTTATGTTAGCCAGCTTGCATCACCACATCCTCAGCATTCCTTCTTTCCTGTTCACTTTCTTCCCACTGTTTCCTATGTCCATGAACGTGCACAATCCACCTACTTTGAAAACACCCCGCACCAAGGAATGACACCACAGCACCATGACCGAAGAATTAAAGAGGCCCCAGGGTCTGGTAGATGGCTGAAAAGTTGTTTGGCTTCATTCTTCCTGAAAATCCAGCAAAACACTGAGTGAATGTGGATCCCAATGCCCCCATAGTCAGGCTTTTGGTCAAAGCAGTTGAGTTTTGTGCAAGGGAGACTGTGTTTCCAGCCTGGTCAAACAGGTTCTAGAAGACATCAGGAGAAGCTCAGGTGTGCCTGGGGACACTGCAGCAATGGGGGAGGAATGGAATCGAGCTCTGGAAAACTCTCATTGTAACACTAGGAGCAGAGATTAGTGGATTCTTCCTGCATGCCTTAATTCCTTTTTCACAGGACAGCCAACCAGCCAGGAGACCAAAAATGGCCATCTTTTGGGTTTATTTGCTTTCTATCAAGTATAGTTCTTGCTCATTATATTAATAAACATGTTATCTGAAAAAGAACAAAGCTCACATTTAACACAAATCTGCAGAGAGATGACCAATAAATGAATGACAAACCTTGATCCATCATTCTTCTCAGTTTAAGCATAAAAAAACCAACCAAAACCAACCAAAACCAACCAAGAATCCAACTTAATGATTTCTGCATTAAAAAAAAAATGATGCAAATTTCTCCTGCTCTTATCCAAGGAAACAATAAATTCTTTTACAGTAAGACAGAGTAATTATAAGCAATATAATATTGATGCATTTTCCTGTAAGTACCAGGACTGACAATCAGCTCTGGTGGAATCCTAGCTGTGATCACACACTGATTTTACATTTGAGACAGAATCCCCTAAAAGGACAGAGCACAAAAAAAAAACCAAAAAAAAAAAACCCAAAACATTTCTGTACCCACCAGAAACTCAGACCCGATCCACCATTTCAGGAGGTGCCAAGCAAGTGTAAAGGAGTCACTGTCACCAGTTAAATGAGAGAAAAAAGCATTGCTGTGCTTTGAACAAACTTCAAGTGGGACAGCAGAGCCATGCTGAGAGATCTGCTCAGGAGGAATGACAGCGCTCCCACCTCTCCAGACAGGGACATGTGTTTCTGTTGTGAGGCCATCACCATGATAAATAAAGGTGCAGCCAGCACCAGTTGTGCAACTGGAAAAAAACACTTCATACCCTCACATCCTACTCTTGGCTTCCCGTGGGAAGGGCATGGTCAGGAGTGATGCCAAAATCCTCAAACGTGCTCAGATTTTAAGTGAGTTCTGACACCGCGTGCCACTGGAATGAAAAAAGTGACAAGAGAAAAACACAACCTTGCAACAAAACTCCCGGCACAGCTGTACTATCTATCCCGAGTGGATAATGGCAGAACCTCGACGTGCCCCAGTGACTGCTGCTCAAGTGTTATTCCAGACTGAAACACAGAAACCTGCAAATTCAGTCACTGCTGATGCCAGCGAATTGCCACAGAAGTCATCCAGATGGCTGAACCAATAGGACAAAATCTGTCAAAATATTCTGTATACACACTAAGTTCCTTGAATAGTTTTATTAAACTTGGAATCTCCCCTTCGAGGCTGTTTGCATAATACATTCTTTGTTCCTCTTACACTAAAACAGTCTACAGAAAAAGAAGTTAAAAAGCAGGTTTTGCTGCCATCACACTCTTGCGTTTTTCTTGATCTGCCCCGATATTATTTGTAGGACAGTAAATGCAGTCCTCTAAAGCACGTCTGTGTTACATACACATGTAGCACCTCTGAAGCGCTTACAAATTTGCACTGCTGCTCTGCAAGTTGTACTTTTTTGGTAAATATTATTCTGCAAAGGAATACAAATTTTATCAACATGACCAAGAGATGAAATATCTCTTTCTGTATGCACTTCAGTATGGTTCTGAACTTTTAAGCTACTGCTGTAGACCATCATGCAAATAGAAGTATTCTGGTTGCTCATATGACTGAGAAGATGCCAGTATCTGACAAAATCTGACTGGAGAGCACACTTCCTATGATTTTAAGCCCGGATGGTATATATTTAGGAAGAACAGAGTAGTATGATTCAGTTCTTTCACAACAGAATCCAGCATATAACTGAAATGAGTGACTGAAATATGACAACCAAGTTTCCTTCGCACATATACTCAGATTTTTTTGTATCAGAAATTGCCATGAATAACCAAAAAACCCAGTAGTACCTAATAATCAAATCTAAGAATGATGTACCAATTCTATTTATGAAAAAAATATTTTATGTCATGAAGAGGCAAAAATCTAACCACTAGAGCTGGATTCCATACCCACTTGCATTTTACTTTTGGTCAGACCCTTTTTTTTCTCCTTTCTCTGTTACACTAACTAGATAAAATAAAACTACTGCACTGACTTTGCTACCGATAGAAACCGGCACATCCAAGTATTTCCAAAAGGTTTCTCAACAGCGCTTTGCGTTAAAAGCATATTAATAGTACAACACCAGCATAGAGTACGTTTCATTAATACTTCCCAAAGAATTATGCAAGTGGGAAGGTGGAGAGTGGTTTCCTCTCCACACTGACACTGATCTTCCTACTGTCGTGCCTCGGCCACTAAAAGATTTTTACATTCTTGCTCTTTTACTCACAATTTGTGCTTAAATATATATACTGAGCACATAGGCATTTAAGCAAGATATCATTAGCTAGTGACTGAAGGAAACCATGAATAAGCTTAGTCGCATGAGCTGTCTCAGTAGAACTCGTGTCGGCCACATCACGTAACCCATTTATATGCCGAGCTCCTTTTGATGTGTTACTTGTTGAATGCTGAGTTTTGTTTCCCAACATACACATGTGTAGGCAAACAGGCATTTTGTTCTCTCTTGTAATTATCACATTGTGTTACATTAACATATGCTCTAACTGATGAAGAGCTGTGATGTCATTAGAGATAAACCAACACTATTAAAAAATGAAGGAGAAATCTAAAGCTTTCCAGAACAGTGAGCCTTACTGGAGCAAACGTGTTGGCTATCTTGCAGACTAATCTTGTTTCAGGAACTAAAACTGTTCTTTTTTACCACTAAGACGATTCATTCTTACGCTAAAATGCCTTGGCACAGACATGACAACACTTGCCCTTTATGCCCACGAGTGGAAGTTGGCCCGTGCACAGAAAGCATCCAATGGGCCAACCTGAACACGTTCAGAGAAAGCAGCAGTGACTGCTTACCGAGAGCAGAGTGTTCCTAGGAGAGAGCTGGTATCACCACCCACCCTGTCAGCTTTAATGGATGGGGTTAAAGTGCTTTAGAGTGCTAACTGAAATATCCCTGTCAAGGGTGATGAGAATGACACACTTTATTCAGTCATTTCTGTTCGCTGTCTGTTTACCTAAGCGGCAGGTGGTCAACCTGTTGCTTTCCTGCTATTAGCTGTGTGAGTCAGAAATTTAGAACACAGAAGAAAGTACAAGCCTGAAGAATTAGGAAAACACTGCCCAATGAAAAAGGAGAATAAGTAGCCAACAACTACAGAGTCAGCTGTGAATTTCACAGTTTACTGTCAGGGTCTACACTGTCATCTAAATTTCATTTTGCACACAGTCGTTTTCTGACATCTTTAAGCAGAAAATTTCCAACACTATAGAAACATTTTCTATACTGCATCCAATTTATCAGTTATAAGACTGCCATCCACCATGAAAACATACTTTTGTGCTACCTGACCTACTGGGCAATGTTAAGACAAGTCTCTTCACCACCCCACGGCTCATTTGCCTGTCTGTAAAACCAAGAAGGGGGAAAAAAGACTCAAACGAACACCTTCTGCTGCATACTTCACAATACAGCATTTTTCATCTATAATTAAATAATTTGTGTGAACAAGCCATTTCTCCTATTTTATATTTATAGTTAGCTTGGCATAGCTGCCACAGAAGATGGAGACAGAGCTCACCTAGAGAGTGATCCTGTCTATATAGCCCAAAGCTTATTGGATTGTTACCTGCCTTATCGTGGTTCAAGTGGGAACAATTCTATTTTTGCCATGTGGTTATGGAAAGTCCTGTCTGTGTGTGTAAGTGTTAACAATCTGATTCCTCGGTAAGAATCTGGCCACGTGGCACAAGTATTCTTCCTTTCTCCTTTAGTTAGGGGGTACACCATGTCAGCAGTTACACAGAACCATGCAAGACCTTCCTTACTTTTGCCCTTGCGTAACTGCCCAGACACCGATGCATTATTTCTAGAGTCATTTCTTCATGTTCCTTTCTCTTGTATCCAATTTGATCCATCCCTTGTTTTCAGATTAATTGGCATCTCCATAAATTAACTTCCTGCTTACCATGCTTTATCAAGGTGAGCTTTAAACAATTACACAAAGCAGCTTCGTGGAGTCTGGACAAAGCCAGTACACAACCCTCCAAAGATCCCCGGCTGGTAATTTTACCACTCCTCCATATTATGCCTTTTATACATATCACATATATTCTATATTAAATACAGAATATATATTAAATATACCAT
>JAAGNO010010825.1:0-15363 GCA_033439905.1 Ceryle rudis
ATAAGCGGTGTGTGTGCTTTAATAAACGGCTTCACCTTAGATCACATTGATCCGTGTTGAAGTCCACTCTGGATTCTTCCGCAACGCGTAACACTCTGTCATGGATAGTATATTCACATTGTCAGAAAAGTATGTGGACAAGACTTTCAACAAGTCCCTTCTAGATCAGAAACATCATCCACTTCCTCCATTTTTCTGGAGGGAAAGCAGTAAAATATCAGAAGTTAACAAGTTATACAAACCTTTTTTTGGTTTCTGCCCTCTCTTGCACAAAGCTTATTCTGATTTCTTTTGATACTGGTTTCTTACAGAAATTTACTTAGGATAAAGTCTTGTCCTTGACCCAGCAAAATTCATGCACTGATGCTATCAGATGATCTATGCAGAGGGAAGTAGTCATTTGGACTGAACTGTCTTCTTTAAAACCAAGTTCCGTGACTTTAAACACAGCTGCAAAATGCTTCTAGCAGGGGTGGAAGTACTTGCCATATATATACTTGTTTAAAATAATCTGATGGGACTGGGGCCACAAAGTGATTTTTGTGGTTGGAAGAGGTCAACAGCACAACTAAGGCTGAAAACTGCTGTCTCAACTATTAAGAGTAGAGAAGAGCAAAGTCACGATTTGGAAATACATTCTTTTGGGGACTACAGACTAAAGGAATGTGCAGTGCTTGGGGGGCTTCCAAAAGGCTATTTCTTACAAGATAAACTATGGGGATGGAGTTTCTTGCTAGTCTCCACTTTGACTCCCAGTTGTTGTGCGTCACATAATTAAGTCTGGAGGGGATACATGTGAGTCTTGCCATGCCAACGTTCCCATACAACAGGTTCTGCTTGAGATGCTAGGAGACTTTCTGGCTATCTATCAGCAAGAATCAGCGAGGGCACCTGAGGGATTCTGTGACTCCACACCATTGCAGTAATGAGCAGGCAGATGCCCTTGATGGAGGAAAGATCGTTATTTTTCCAAACAGTTTCCCTACCTGAATCACCAGGCTGCTCACCTCCAGTTTAGCAAGCTGCTCTTTAGGTAGAAATCACACTGACAAACACTTTAAGAAACAAAAGTATAATTAGGATCTGTTAGGTTTGGGATGGGCCTTTGCCATCTTGCCACTGACTTTTGAGCTTGCAACTACTGGCAAAAAACTTTCAGTAAAGAAAAAATTGAATGAAATAACTCTCCAAAAAACATCAATCATATATAAGGGGTGTGTCTTCCGTGGGAGAATCTTAATGGCACCCTTTCACATCTCTGTAGCCTTGCATGTGGAAAGTCTCTGCAAAACCAGCCCAGATTCACTGAACACCAAAGAGCATTAAGAATTCTGTACTTGAATAAATTCTTAAAGCACTTGTTCTTGCACAAACACTACAATTGCACAGCGTCTGCACTCAAGCAACTACAGACATGCAAATTAAGGTCATGTTCTGTACAAAACAGATTCCTCCTGTGCCGGCAAGTAACTTGCATGTGCGTTTGTAATGCACCCATTGCTAAATCATCTGTGCCATGAGCTAATAATATTATTTAATAATAAATAATAACAGAATTATGGAAAAGCTGCATGCACAGGCAGCTTTTATGCTGAAGAATGTTTAAGTACAAATAGAGGTCAACTCTGGAAAAAATGGAGATAAGGCCTAGTCCTAAGAGGCATAGTTTCAAAGAATAGCATCCATCTGTGCAGCTAAACTTCTGTGTTTGCAAGTACACGTCCGTATTAAAGCTAAGAAAACAACAGCGAGGGAAAAAATATCTCAAAGCATTTCCCAACCCAGAAATGGTCTGCATGGATGGTAGCATACAATGTATTTTGCACCCTACAAAACACAAATGAGGCTCTTCTCTGAAATACAAGCTTGTACATTTATACGCGCTCTCCAGTTAGACTTAAATAATACAATTTAGGTTTTTAAGCTTTGGAACGTAGAACCTCTTAAAAAATTAACAGGGTGTAAAGGGGTCACAGAGAAAGCCTGAGCCTGTTTTTACAATCAATGAGAAAAAAGAAATCCTCATACATTCTCAACTGCAAGTTTGCAAAGCCAAACATCCAGATCTCTGCAAAGGTCATTTAAGGTAAAGGTTTGAAATTCATACTGTTTCATTAGATATCCATGTGTATATCCAAACAGGAATTAGAATAGGAAGAAAATCTATTTTGTCTTCTTTGCCTGGAATCTGCCACCTTGAAAATCAACTCGTTAAAAACTCTAGCTTCCATCTGCCAGCAGCACCACAGCATATATATCCTGTTTTAAGTGCAGAAGAGGATATGAAGTCTCTCAGAAAACCCATGATATTCTGTTTATGACATATTTTGATGATGTTTCCTACAAGTTTCCAAGTGATGGCTGGGTCAGCAAGCTCTGGCACAAAATAGCAGACAGCTGGGTGTGGACTAGACAGCATGTGGACAGGAGTCAGGCTAAGGACAGCACTTGAGCCAGGAGGGTTGTTTCTGCTCTGGAATTAAGGGTCTAATTTCTAAAGCATCTGCAGGATACTCCTCCTCAAGGAGAAAAAAAAAAATAAAAAAAGAACAAAAAGGAGAAATGCTTGATTTTAAAATACAGTCTTTAAATCTACTTTACTTAGATTTACATTGTAAGAGGATTTATGACTAAAAGAGGAAGAAAAAAAAAGCTTCTAAATCATTACTTGCAATTTTGAGGAGGATACCACAGAAACTATGTTTAAAGGTCCAATCCTGGCAGCCCACACACACGTAAATTGCTCTGTATGGGTCAGTAGCACCCACTTTCATGAACGGGGTACGGGGCTAGAGATAGGCTTGCAGGTTTAAAGTGGTTGCTTTATTTGTGCCATAACTTTCTTCCAATTAGTCAGAGAGCTAGAAATGTCCTGCTTCAAGTAAAACCCAAGAACACACACTATTTAATATATGTTCGTAGGGCAGCTTGAAAAACTCTTATGAAAAATGTTTTTAAAAACCTTTTTCCTCACTGAACAGCTCAGCAAAGTGTGTCCCTGACAAAGGCCCATAAGGGGCCGAAACGTTGGTTATTTGTTCTCTTCTGCTTTTTACAAATGAAGCAAAATACAGTTAATACATTATGCATGCCATCGAGCATATTTTTATTTAGCCTGTTTTGATTTGTTGTGCCTTGGGAACTTTCACTTTGTTTTGTTGTGCCTTGGGAACTCTGATTTGATTTTGTTTTTCTGGTTAATAATAAAATCAAAATATTAGAGTAGGACATCAACGAATCTACAGCGCATGAGATTTATTTAAGTTTCAATGAAACAGCTTCTCAACATCTCTTTTCCACTCCCTTATCTTATCAGCCACCAAACCACTCAACAAGCTGGCCTGTCAGAGGAGCAGTGCAGGCCAGTTGCTATTAGTCATTTCATTCCCTGTTAAGATGATCTGTTCTTTCAGGAATAAGATAGACTTCCCCAGTAACATGCTATAGGGTCTCAGTAGTGTTCAATTTGGGTACAGAAATTACTCTGTGCCTTTTACTTTCAGAATTAGCATTAAGGTAGCACTTAAAACAGATAAGCACATTAACGAAGCTAAAGACAAACCTCTGTCACAAGGAATTCACTCCTATTGCAGAAGTTAAAGAGTGAGAGTGAACAGCAAAGCTAAGGGAGAAAGAGGAAGAAAGGACAATTATCATGAGATTTAGATAATTATAGTCACTGCATTCACATCCCGATACCACTTTTTTATTTGATTTGGACTGAACCAGCCCTGTTTCTGGCTCTCCAAAGACTTCAAGCCTGTAGGTCCCATGCAGCAAAACAAGTTATTCTGAAACTCTCAATGGAGAGACTGTCCCAGTCCTTCACAAAGTGGTGGAAGACTGTTCCAGGATGTCATCCTTCCCTGTCCTCTTGTTTGAGCATGAATTCAATGTAGCTCCTCTATTGTGAACAGCACCCAGGGGTGGAAATGATGCTACAGAGCAAAAAATATGCAGTCTCTCCTATATGTGATCCACTTACAACCAAGCTCTCCTCCCTCCTACAGATTCTGTTTTTCTAGTGGTGATTTGGGCTTTTTTTCATTTGCTGGGGTTTTTTTAAATTTTATTTAGATATGTACATTTGTATGTATGTATTTATTTCCCTTGGGTCTGGTGAGACCTTGAAAAGGTGCAAATTAAGTGCTGAAGCAAAGCTCCTCAGATGCAAGCTGAAGGGACTGTCTCAGTGCCCAAGTGAGGGGAAAAAAGGAAAGGCTTCAGTGTTTCACAATTAAACTGTCTAGTTCTGCCAGTCCCTATGCTCCACCTCGCCCTGCGCTCTTCTCAGTTGTACAGTCATACTTAACCGTGCAGCATCCCCCAGACACAGCTAACGTATCTGGGAATCACACACACTTGAACTGAGCAGGAACTTTACCGGCTCACAGCATGGGAATGATCTGAACAGGGATGGGAAGCTGGTACAAACACCCGCAGTGGCAATTCCCACTGGCATTTGATATCCCTCCTCTGAGAAAGCTTCCCAGGGTACCTCCTATGGCTCCTACAAGATCCACAGCCAATTTAAGAGACATTTTACAGACAATTTAAGACTAAAGCTGGGCTGAAATGTAAGCCTATGAACTGCCTTTCTGGTGATGTTACTTGTTCTTGTGCCTGATAATTTCCAGCAGCATGGATCACAAATGCTGACAGCTGAGATCAGGCTGGTAAAGCCCAGTCTGAAAGACAGCTGGCAGAATTGCTCAGGTTAACCCCAGGCTGCTCACCACCATGTGGATCTTTCAGTGAGGATTGCAAGTGTCTGTCAGGCACAGAGCAACAGCAAAAAGGAAAAAAAAAAAACAAAAACAAAAACAAAAAAAAAAAAAACCAAAACAAACAAACAAACAAACAAACAAACAAACATCAAACAAACAAACAAAAAAACACACAAACAACAAAACCCCACCAAAAAAAACCAAACGTACTGGGAGCCCCTAGTAGAAAAATGCACCTTTTGGTGGCCCTGAAAAAGGTGCCTTTTGGCTGCTTTTGTCCTAAACCTTGCTGGTGACACAAGTTTTGTAAGACTAAAAGGTATAAACCATCTGACCAACAGCCCTGATGCTGACAGCACTGTGGAGACATTGTCAGTCTTCCCTCTAAAGGGCCAGCCAGAAACCAGTATCAGGTGGGACAGCATCAGCTCTTGAAACTACTGTTGCTGCAGTCATCGCTGCAGCAAAGCATGGGACAATGCTGCTAACAGCTGGGCTGCCACGAGCTGATTTTGTGCTTTGTGGTGCTGGCTGCAAAATGAAAAATCTTGGGACATTTTTGTCCCACTCTTAGTGCATTAAAGGCGGAGTTTTTTATTGAAACAAAATCAGTGTAGCCAGTATTAGACTACTCGCCTGGCCAAAAACCTATGTACACCCTTAGATAAGAGAGAGTTTCTCACTTGCCCCAGCTCTACCTGGAACTTCAAATAAGTCCTTCACAGAAACAATCATCCTTTTTCCACACCCTCTCTTTTTCTGCTGAACCCAGAACCTGACATCTGAATGGACTCCCTTTCCCCTTTGTGACTAACTGGAATTCATTCTTGTTGGTCCTCCTATGGAGGTCTTTGGAATTCCACCACACTCTCTTCCCCAGCTATAGAGGCATGAGATATATCAAGCACAGTCTCAGCCTACACCCTCCTAGCTCCAACTAAGCTGCCACAGTCACAGTGTACAGTGCCATACTGGCTTGACTTGGGCCCTGGAAGTTGCTCATTTGCATTAGTGTACCACTGCACCTGATACCATTAGCTCTGTCTCTTAATGAGTCAAAGAAATAATGCCTTTGCATTGCACTGGAGTGATACACCCTGCCACAGAGACACTATTTCAAGTTGGAAAAGAATTGGTGCAGTTGTGACTCCTCTGCTGCTATACTTGGGATGTACAAGCCCAAAGGTGAGTCCAGAATTAGCTGTTCTGGCTCTGCCATTCTGCCAGTTCCTCCCTTACACGTCAATTTGTAGTCTCTTGCCTTAGTGGCATAAAACACAATTTAACCTTTCCAGGCTGTTCTACCAGGAGAAAAGAAAACCCTGTTAAAAAGTGATATTCCATAAAACACTACTGTGTATTACACTTTCATCAGCTTTAACTTCATGCACTTCATACTCAGCATTCTTTTTTCAAGCAAGGAACACAGCCATCACATGCTTATGCTAATAAAGAACATGTAATATCCTCTTCCTCCCCGTTTTCTTTTCTCCCCAGGGTCCATATATTAGAAAAGGGATTCTCTAAATGGTGTTTAGAAAAGCTTCCAAATAGTTCTGCTTGCTTTCCTTTATCACTGTGCTGAGGTTGCACCCAGCTGATACAGAGGCTCAGTTTTTCCAGCTGGGAATCAGACCAAGACCCAGCAGTAGAAGCAGCAGTCAGATCCCACCGGCAAGACACAGATTTTCAAAGCTGTTGTGAGTATGAACTAATTTAAAAATCATTTAAGAACCATTTAAATTAATTACAAGAAAGAGTAAGAAAGCTTACCTTACATAACAGCTTTAGGGTCTGTACTACATCTCATCTCTCAGCCTGGATCCCAGATGGTCAGAGAACCAAATTGCTATTTGAGTTTTAATTATTCTTGTTATTATATTCAAGATATGTCTGGAGACAAATTATGAAGCTCCTTACGAGTGGCCAGGAAGTAGGGACACATAAAGACCAATAAAGGGCCTTGTCATACCTTGTGTAGTGGCAAGGCTCAGGTCACTGAACTGTCCCATGCAGATCTGTCATGATTAGAAATGCTGTAGGCAAACAAAGCATCAGAAAAGCCTTTGCCCATTTAACATCCATGCATTATGCTCCCTATCAAAGATGCTTTTGGGTTTCTGGGATCAGTGTTCGCTTGCAACATTTTTCAAATACCTGACCGAGGTTCTAAAGCTGGCCAGCCATGAACTTTGGTGAAGCTGACTATTGAGCTGATGAGAGGTGCTGGCTTGAGCTTAGTGCCCTTCTACTTCATTTCACCCATACAGAGAGAGCTAAGTTGTCAAACAGTTGTCCTGCAGATGGCACACGGGGTGAAATGCTGCTTCTTGGCCTTCCTTCGGTCCCTGATCTTCATCCCACACTCACAATCACAGCATCATTGAGATCATTCACTCACCAGGCTGGTAGTCCTAACCAGCTCCAGGATGGATCAGGGACAGAAAAATCAGTCACCCCTGAGGAAAGAAATGGCAGCCTGAACTCAAGCAAGGGCCAATCAAACCATGTGACAGATACCCACGCCAAATTCTTGTTTAGCTGGTCCATCGGAGGTATTTCAGTTGCCTTTGCCATGTTATTAATTCATGCCCTCTTCATGCATCATTGCCTCACTTAGAATCTAAACATATATTAAAAACACTATCACTGCATAAACAGCTCATTAAAATGGATTCAAAATGGGGCTTATAAAACTAAAATAAACAAATCCAAACCAAGGGTAGAATGTCCTTAAAATTAGGGATTTCTGCTTGACTGGAGACAACAAATGAGAGACAGTTCTCTGATTTCACCCCTACAGATGTGCCTACCCAACTGTATATCCTGTAAAAACTTTAAAGGCAGATCCAGTGTGATTCCTCTGTAGACAAACACTAATCTCCTTACCTTCACAGACAACTGAAAATAAGTGGAAGTTGAATATTTGGTAGTTTATCTACGTTACTCCAAATAGGCTCCATTTTCTCTAATTCCACAAAATAGATCCCTTTAAAGATATGCTTATGCGCCCAGCAGTTGTCCTGCACTTCATCTGCCCATTATCTGAGCTGCAAAGTATGAGACAAAGGCAGCTCCATTCTGTAAAAAAGACCAGTTCGATATCTTACTGGAAGACCGTGGCCATGCTAAGAAAGCATGCCTTGAGGAAACCAAGTTTTGTAATTCGGGGGGCATATACATTGCCAAGAAACCTCTGAGACTGTGCTTCAGCTTTAGTGGAACTGAAGTGACCTGGATTTTACAGCAATATTCACTTCAAAATACATAGAAGTAGATGGATTTTGAAGTGTTCAGAATATCACAATAAGACAAGAGACTGACCTGTTTGTTTGTCTATTAGGATTGCAAACACAGGACTTGATTTTCTAACAGCATTTTAAAAAAATATTTGTACCTAGACTTACAGATCACAATTAACAAATAAGCAATCTAGTCAAAATAAATACAGTCCACTTAATGCAGCAAGTTTGATATTACATCTAATGCTTTCTAACCTTCCCCTCTATCTGGCAGCCAGGGTCAACATCTGCTTATTCATCTTTTTAGAACAATAAGCACATCAGTTTGAGACATCATATTATATTTTTATGTGACTGGCTCTCAGAAGGTAGGTGGCAACAACAAAAATACAGGAATATTTACTGCTTAATATGCTTGAGATCCAGCACTTTCCACCTTAATGCATTATTACCGGGAACAAGAGTTTCAGCACCTAATTTGTAAGGGACGTGAAATGTTCAAACCCAAGTGGAAGAGAAAAGGAACGAGTCCAAACCATGAGATTTTGAACAGCAGTTTTAAATAAGAAGTTTTCCATTCTAACCTATAATATCTAATACACAACATTGATGATTCTTAAACAAACTCCTGCATTTTGCCTTCCACTTTCTTACTCATCATCCCATTTTGGAAAGGATGCATCACAAAAATCTTTTCTATGCTGTTTTTAGAAATGATCATTTTCAGACACTTTGACAGTGCCACAATAAAAGCCAAATTTCACAGCAGCTATGATATGAGAAATTACCATTTTATTCCCTCCATTTTTTTAAAAATCTTCTTTACCACTGGGACCCTTAGCAAACCCCAGTCCTTCCCATTCAAGGGTGAGACACCAAACATAATGAGAGAAGGAGCAGGAGTTTCCCAGCTCTGTAACACTGGTGTGAATTACAAGGGGAATTTTACGCCTCCCTCCAAACAGATGTCATGGCAGAAGAAGCAGACACACCCTCAGCAGATGAGTTTTCAAATGTCTTGATGCTGTCAAAACATTATTTCCATGACATTTTATGTCCAGAATGACCTGCTTCCATTTCTTATACAACTGATGCAGCATCCCAGCAAAGGGTGTTCCTCTTTTCCCGTAACTGTTGTCAGCTTTGCAGAACTAGAAAAGGCTTGCTAGGCCAAAAGGACCTCAGCAGTGATCTACCAGCTCAGTGCTCTTCCCAGAAGAAATTCTTCAAACACTGCTACTGTAAAAAGGGATATTTTCACACTTGTGTACTGCTTTTAATCTGAACTAAATGTGGCAGATAACAGATAACAGTTACTGTAGTCGGCACTGTCATTAGGAAATACACTACTCTGAACTTCACAAGCTTTTTCTCTCAAATGGTGCCTTTTGGGTTTACTTTTTTCATGGGAGACCTAAACAAAACTACTCTTGATTAGAGACTCTCTCAGAAATCTGCCCCTAGTCTCCTCAAGTCCTATTGTACTTGAATGCCACAGAACTAAAACTGCTGCCAGTAGAAAGGGGAGCGATTCCACTGATATCAGTGGTGTTTCATCCTGTCACAGCTGACGAGAAGCTGGCATGCAGTAGAGACACCAAACAACTGCACAGCAATCATTTTCTTGGTCTATCACGTCCACCCTCCAACTTCAGCACAGGAATTTATCCAGTTTTGGAGGGGGGTGGTGTTTATATTGAATTAGCACATTGTGGAAAAGCAATAACCATGGTAGATGTGGTAAGTGTGCTATAATGCCTACCTTGATCTCCCACAAACTTGATCCGCCATAGCTGCTGTCTTGAGAAGAGCTGAGACCTCACAACACAGCTCTTATGTAAAAATTTCATGAGGTACTTTCAGTTACTAAAACACCACTACAAAAATTAGACCAATTCTCTCTGCCTGTGGATATTTTACCAAAATGGAAAAGAATATCCTTCAGCCCACCTGTGAGTGACACACGTTTGCTCTGTTGATAACAGCCTATATTTCCTGTCATTCTTGCAGAACTTAAGAAGATTTGTACCACTCTTACAGCCCAAACTCCTCTGGAAGAAAAATACTACTCAGGTTGCATGAGTTTAAAAAAAAAAAATCAACCTGAAGATAAACCAATCTACCTTTAGACTCTGTATGTGCCAAACCACATGCTTGGTAGTACAATGTTAAGTGTACTGACCTAATTAGAAGCTGACGCTTCTCCTCTGTGGGTTCTATTAATGAAAAATCCTATTTTATCAGATAAAACTACTGGTGGAGGGGAAACAAAACAAAAGAAAAAAAGCACCTGTAAGAACTGCAGTAGAAGTTACTCTATAGTTATGCTCTCACTTGGTACAAAACTCCCAAATATCCAGAAAAACATGATCAACTTCTACTTCATGTAATTCATCTGCTGGCTAGGTCTTTGATGTTCTGAAAAACACCAGTAACTGTCATAATTAAATCCTCTCTCATTATTCAAAGAGCTCAACTAAATATTTCACACAATACCATCAGTATGAAAACACACTGATTCTCTGACCTGCTGATATAATTGGATTAAGATTATTATTTCTGAAGGGAACTACAGCTTGAAGTTTGGTATAGTGTGGGTGTTTCCCTCCTTCCCTTCAGTCAGCAAACAGCTCTACTGCACAGCCAGAGGAAGATTTGTCTTTTGTGACAAAGCCACGTCCACATTATAATCTTGCATAGTAATCTCATATGATGTCAGAAGTGCTGCTTTATGTCTGGGGAATAATTTGTCTGAATAAATAGAAACCATAAAGCAATATGGAGAAACATTTTACCAAGGACAAATGTCTTCCTTGTGGATTTTTTAGACTAGTACTAATTACTCTGTGTTCTTTTCTTCCATGGCCCCAAAAGAGGAGTTTTAAATGATGTTATTAAGTTGATGCATTTGTGCTCATACGAAGGAAGTCAGAAGCCACTGTTTCACATCTGCTGTTTTTCATTTTGTGGTTTCCAATCCCAAGGCTTCTCACTGACTGCAGAGCACCCAGCCCCTCCTGCTTTCTCTTCCCTTCCTCTCTACCAAAAATAGGGAAAAGGCCAAACCACATCAATCAAAATATATTTAACTTGCACTACTTTGCAAATACTCCTTAACATTGTGAAAGGTCTTTAAAATTTCAAAATGTTGTGCCTTTATTTTTTCTTTTCCAATAAGCCCCTTGAAGAGAATATGCTAAAACATACAATTATTTCTTAAACAAACCCCTGTTGTTGGTGGTAAATATTTAAACAGCATCTTTTGCCAGATCTTCTGCCAACATTAACTGCCTGGCTCCTTCCCATGGGGTTTACAGCCTTAAAAGTGTACTCACCCACAAATGCTGGGGGAAAAAAATAATGAAGTTAATATAATTGATAAGTTAAAAAGTAAACGTACAAGATCAATATCACTTATAGTAGAGCTAGCATCCTCCAGTGTGACTCACATTAATTCAATACAGACTGTACACAGCACTTTCATCTTGAAGAAGCTACAACATCTTGCAATCCTAACAACTTTTATAGTATGTCCTTGGAGTGTCCTGTTCCTTTCATCACTGCTGAGAAAATATCACAATCCCTTTACTTTTTCTACCCATAATGATAGGGTGAGCAGTGCTGAGGAAAAAAAAAAAATGCAATCACAATAACAGAGAAAAAAATAAACATGATTCATGGGCATAGAAAGTAAATCACTAGGAAAGTCTGTTTTGTCCTCCGTTTTATTTTGCTCATAGGTCAAGCAATCTTAATGAAGCCTCTTTCACATGCATTTTAGTGTTTGCTTTTATACAGACCACAGTCATTTCCAACTCCTTAGCTACTTTTAAAAGCTATACTGAAAGTCCTGCATGGGCTATACAGGATGTTTGCTGAAGAACTGCTACAATTACAAGTATTGAAGCTAGAGGACAGCACCATGCTCTGCTCCAATTTACCTGCCAGTACCAGGTAAAGTTGCCAGTGGAAAACTATGAAGGACAGTTATTCAGTCAGACAGGGAAAGGTGCTGCTATCTAACCACCTAAATTCCCTCTGATTTTCAGCATACAAATGAAGGTTGTAAGCTGCTCACAATTTTATCTGTTTACCTGAGAGAAGGTGATAAATTACCCTATTACATTTTCATATACAAATTTGAAGCTAGACTGAAGTCAGGTCAAGAATCTGCTTCAGCAAGCCTTCCTGGCTACATATTTAGTATGAAGACCATTATCTGGTAGGAGAAGTGGAGAAGAAAAAGCCTTTGGGCAATGGGGAGGCAAAGGGGGAAGGAAGAACAGAACAAAGGTGCATTTGCAGCACGAAGACATTACCATGCTACCTTAATCTGTTTTTCGTGGCTGGTAACAGTTGTTAAAACAAAGAAAACACAGATATCTATCCGACAGCATTCAAAATACATTCCTGAACAGCCAAGCTGAAGTCTTTGCCATCTCATCTTCATTGCTACCTGGAGCTCCCCAGACCAGCTAGACATAATTGTTAGCCTGGGGAAAGCTGTCTTTAAGTGCAGAGTAGACTTACACGGTGCCTGGCAGGGGCTTTACCACATTTCCTCTGGCCTTTTTCTCCAGCACTTAGCAGACTCATTCCACCTGCTCCCTCCACTTGTCTCCACACTATGCTTTTCTACTTTTGCCCTCCGTTTCCTTTTTTCCCTTTGAGTGACCTTTCTATCTCTCTTCTGCTACTCTTCACTCATAGCATAATAGTGATGAAGATGAAACAACTGCTGCATCTGAACATCATTTACAAACTCATTCCCTCCTTCACCCTATTGACAAGACAAAAGCCCAGTCCCCACCACTCCAAAAGCTTTTTCTTCTCCTTTGAGATAAAAAAGTTCTCCCAGACACAGTCTCAAATTCCTGAGACACTAGTATTGCCTGGGGACCCCACTTACAGTCACATACAAACAGAAGATATCAGCAAAGTAATGTGGGGTATTGAAATATAAATCATTAACACCGATCAAGATAATTCAGTTTCCAAAAATAAGAGGTCAGTATGCAAATTTGACCAAGAAGCAAACTTAGGTCAAATCCTATCCCAAAAAAGGTACATCCATTTCTTTTCCAGATGAAAAAATAACTCAAGTGTTACCCTTGTTTAATACTCCGAATGAGAGTAATCTAATAACAACCATCAAGACCTTTTTGCCTGATGTCCAAAGCAAATGAGCAGTGGGGACTCTCTACTGGAAACCCTGTTTTTGTTTGACATCCTCTCCAGGCATATCGAACCTCTTGAGCATATGTGAAGTGTGTAACAGAAATAGTTTGTACTAACCCAGAAGATCTATGAAGTGAATGGATTGGGTAAAGCCCCTAACAGATGAAGCTGAATTGCTTAAGTGTATTGATTTTATGCAGACCTGTGGTGCTGAAATTCCTATAGAAGTTTTAGTACTCAATGCTATTTTTTTTTCTTTTATATCTTTCCCTGTTTATGGACCCATCCATCGAAGATGAGCAGGCATAGTCCATTAAATTTTTACTTTATTTTTCATTCTGAAATATGTGTTTATTCAAACAAACAAACAAAAAACTTTAACTCTGGATTTATCTATCTATTTGGGAAACTCTATGTGGAACTAAAAGAACAATATACCCTTCTACAGTATCTTCAGACATGCTCCTGAAGAATGGTGTTCCTCATGTCTATTCAATCCCTCTCCATCCTGATCACCAGGAAAAAGCTCAAAACAATTATTTCTATCTCCCATCCACACAATCTACCTTCATTTCTACAATGCTATTAAAAAAAAATAGCAATTTCACATATTTCTTTCAGACCAAACACCTTGCAACAACTTTTTAGGATATGCAAAATACAGAAGTGACCTGATAAAAATATATGCCAGCATACTAATAGCAGAGAGAGTTACAGTGGCAGTTTCCTAGACTGTATCAGTTACATTAACAGGAATAGACCATTGTGGTAATTCCCCAGAATTCTGTTATAAAGCCCATTGTCATTTAGAACCATTTAAAGATATTTATTTGATGATAAATAAAGTACTTTCTGCATAAACATGCAAAATTTCCAACAGCAGTAGACAAGAAACACATCTGTTTTCTTTAAACCTGTAAAAATCAGATGCCTTAAGGTAAATAATTGCTCCTCCGGGCTTCTTTCAACTCTTCCTGTAATCTTGAGATTGAATGAATATCTGCTTCATACTTCCCTGGAACTATGTTTCAAATAAACACTCAGTGACATCTCTTGCCAAGTCTCTCCAGACGATTAAGGACACACCAAGTATTTTTTGACTTCTTTCCAAGGGAAAGATGCGGGTGACACACCCAGAATCACCAAGGGCTTGCATCATTGCTCTGAGCACATTTTCATCACCTCTGGAAAAGCTGAGTGAGTTTGTTGCCATTTCTTTTGAGTCCCTGATGGTTCTGTTCTTGGCAAAAGGAGTTTTACAGCACACAGGCTTTTGCAGACAGGATTCTTCTTGTTTAAAATTGACTTTCAGCTATATTTCATTTGAGAAGTCTTAGCTGCTTTCCAAACTCCTGCCATCAGCAGGGACCGTGCTTTAACAATCAGCTACTATTCACTTTGCAAAACAAGACTGTTTTCAGCAGCATGAAGCTTTGCCCACAGTCTTACAGGCCCAACCTCTGGCACTTATCTACTCTCCTTCTTGAGATCTGCAACAATGCAATATGTCTTTCCAGCTCATTACTTCAGATTACAATGGTCAGAATACAAGTTGTTTCAAGTTTTACAAAGATTTTAGCACGATTTTCCATTTTTATTTTTATTCTTATGCACATTTAAGAAATTGTATTTCTTAGGTAGGGTGGATCTAAGAAACACTAGAAACTCAGCTTGCTTTCTTTAACTGCCTGCAGGCAGCTGGAATGGGTGCCAGTTGCATTGGGAAATATTGTTAGAGGCAGCAATAGGTTCAGAGAGAACAGGGCCAGCATCCAGTCACAGAAAGGGCTGTTGGGAGAAAGAATGCTATTTTTCTTCCTCAGAAAGACTCCAGATCTCTGATCTCCTTGTTGCACTACTCCTGCCATTTCTCACAGCTCCAGGGTTCCTTTCGCACCCTGTCCCACACTCTTCCTGAGCCATGGGTTTGGGATTTCATTTCAATTCACTTGTGCTCTCTTCCTTAAAAGTATCATTAAAGAACCTACGTGGGAGAACCCCTATTTAAATCCATCTATGTTCAACAGTGGCAATAAAAAATGATTGCATGGTTAAGCTTATAGAAAGCCAAGCACAAGACCTGGGCCAGTATTCTTTTAATCAAATAATTGCCATTCAGGCAAGACTTTCTGTGCAACAATTATTTCTTTTAAAAAGCCAAAAATATACTACAGATTAGTACAAGACATAGTCATTATCTAAAAAGCCAAGAGAGT
>JAAGNO010010825.1:15381-30495 GCA_033439905.1 Ceryle rudis
ATATTGGAATAATTCTTTAGCTTTGTATATATTTTCTTTTCTAATCATACCACTAGAAAAATAATACCACACTCCAGGATAAAAGAGAAACACTGTTATTGGAAAGAAGATTCTTCTTTAGCTTGCCAAGCAACTACCAGCCTTCCAAGCAGCAGAAATGGCATATAGTAGGGTTGCTATACAACATAATCAGTAGGACTTGGAGAATTGCTTTGCCATTTCCAAACGTATAATGACTGTTCTGAAATGACTGTGTTTTGCATGAGGAGGATTTGAAGGGAAGCAGGTGGCTACTGCTAAGAACTGTAAACATCGTACTGCTGTTAGGGGTGTGGTAGGAGCAGGGCAAGAGCCTAATGGCAGAGTATTCCATTTTCTTGGGATCATCTGGGACAAGGACTTGCTGTGACACATTATCAGTTCACTGAAACTCTAGTCTCTAAAGGTTTTTATCTTTTTTATAACATGGTGGGATGGGACGGGATGGGAAGGGAAGAAGAATTTGAGGTTATTTACTTGTCTCCAACAGGCTTGGATTACTTCCTGAGCATAAAGAAATCGATCATACCATCTAGACATGACAATGTCTACGCTTCATCAAAATATGTAAACAGTAGCCTCTTTTCTATAGAATGGATCAAACTCTGCTTACCATAAGATAATTTCAGAAAGATTTTCCAGAAGGAGGATGCTCTCAGACTCCATAAAATACAGCTTGCCTGCTCTGCCCACATTTCAAATTACCCAGTCTAAACACTGTCAATAAAATCAAATATATATATTTCCTTTGGGAAGAAAGAATTGCAGCAGCCCAGCTCTGTTACCTGAGAGGGTATTTCCTGGCAAAATCCCGCTAATTCTAATTCCCACCACCAAAACCCTGCCCTCATCAAAGGGAAGGACAGCAGGGTTGGGAAATAATTCACAAAGTCAACCAGACCATCAGTGGGAGGTGAGCTGCATGCTCTCCTCTTCTACCACCACACTGAAATGGTGCTTTAGTTTAATTAACTTATTCCTGCTGTCATTTTTTCTGGGGATTGTGCCCATTTGTGCAGACCACCAAGATTACAGAACGGTACAAATGTGTCCAGCAAAGTGCCCTTAACAAGCATTTGCTTGCTAAAGAGAAATACTTCTATTCTCAGTTAGAGTTAGGAGAAAGCATTTGTGTTTAAATGGAAAAACGTATTAATAGCTTCCCTGTTTCTTCCCCTCTGCAGGCTACTGTACTCCAGAAAACAGGTTGGGTTTTGGTTTTTTTTTCAAAAGACTACAAATATATCTGGAAGAGTTCCTTGTTAAACTACTGGCTACACACAGATAATACTGTCCTGGGGACAATTTTCTCCTGCTACTTTTAATGCGAAGTAGCATTTTAAAAATCGTTTTGTCAGACAGCTCTTCCACACGGGAAGGGCTTGAATTCTGATGGCCCCAAAGTAAGAGTAATATTGCCTTTGCTACAGAGCCAGCTCCACAAGATATTAAAAGTCCTTGACTTCCATTATTTAAAAGTGCACCTTTCCTAGTAGGATTTTACACTAAAAACAATCCCTTTAGGAATGCAGAGGACCCTGCTGGAATTCAGAAGTAACAGTAGTAATGATGTTAATAATAATTCTAATAATGAGTAGTTTATTGAGCTCAGCACAATTTTACCTTACAAAAGAACATGTCTCTTACCTCAGCCTATGTAGCACAGTAGCTACATTTCAGCCCTTAAGTGGTTGAACAGTTGGACTAGAAGACCATTGTAGATGCCTTCCAACTGAACTATATTCTATTCCAGTACATGAGCAGCCATCCTTATCAGTGCTCCCATTTAAGAGACAAGAAAATCAAAACACAGGCCAATCAAAACATCATTGCCCAGTGGAAAGTCAGAGGATGAGTTAGTGATAGAGCACAGAACAAATGTCCAAACATTTGAACTCTGGGCTTTAGTTGATAGACCAGTGTGCCTCCCTGCCAGAACACAAGACTCCTAATGTTTTGAGCAGGAGTGAGGGAAGAGGGTCTCAGTCATAATTGATATCAGAAGGCAGTACAAAAGGAAGAGCAGTGACCGAAATAATGATGCAAAATTGCTCTGGAGAAATCTTGGTCTATCAAAAGAAAAATTAGCAGGCAGGAATCTCTGGACACACTAGGTTGGCCTCATCACATAATGTATCACTGTCCACATCAAACCCAGTCATCTCAGGCTCCTTTCATACTCAACATACAGAAACTGGAACATGTTGATATTAAGTGCTTGGTCAAGTGCACATACTCGTTCATCTTAGGGCAGGAAATTTTCTTCCTAAAGCAGCATGAGAAACTTCATCTCCTTCAGAAGCAGATGTCTGCAGTCCAGCAGTGGGCAGACAATTTGGACTTGATAAAATGTAGCTGCAGATACAGACCTCGAGAATCAGCTGGCTTATACAGCATGTCCTATTTGAAGGCCAATGGTGCCATTTTTCAAAAAAAAACAAAAAACAAAAACCAAACAATTATTCTATCAACTGATGCATGGTAGAGATTGTCAAAGGAGGGGACAGTTCTCAACTACTTTTTCTTACACATTGAAATATGCTAATATAGCTAACTTACAGCACGTTGCCTTTTAGCTTTTTGAACTGTTTTGCTACTTTTCTAGTTTCCTATGCTCCCATTGTGCGTTGCATAAGGATCACTATTTCAGTGAGGAGAAGATGGGGGAGACTGATGAATCTCCATTAAAACAGAGAGCATAAGCCTGGAATACTTCAGGTTAAACACAGAGAGAAATTGATTTTCTGATGAGAAATAAAACAGACCCTTGAACTTAAAAGTCAAGGAGAAAAAAAAAAATACCCAAAAACATGGAGATATGTTTTAAAGTAGTAAAAGAAAATTACTCAGGAGTCAATAACTTTTCAAAAGGATTAACAGATCATATGCAGCAATACCCGTAATGAGATAGGATGAGTATGAGAACCTCAATTTGCATGCTATTTAGATTCAACAGATAGTTACACTGTTGATATCTAAAGTGCTTGTTGTTGTGACGGTAAAGGTACAGGTCCTGTACATCTGAAAATCAATACAGTTCAGAGAAAATGGTAAAAATTGCAGTCCTTTCAGTATGCAGAGGGGTTTAAACTATACAAGAAGGATGATCCTTTAGACGACTAAATTTCCTTTTTATTATCAGGTCACAGTGGCTGGCTAAAAAGGCATCAAGGTAACTTTTTGAATTCAGATCTATCTACTTCAACCAAGAATTTAATGCCAAATGGAAAACGGTAGGTAAGCATGAAAGCTGAAGTAATTTATCACTGCTATCTTTTCAACAGATAAGCATTTCTTTGTTTGAACAAATACACATTACAGTACATGAAAACAAAAATGTTTTGAACAGCACAGCTTCCATAAGGCTTCTACATAATGAAATTTCAGAAAACATTCAGTATAAAAGTTTTGGTGCACAAAGAAGATTATTAATTTTCCTTCCACATGACAGATAGATAAATACCTCCATGCGAAACACAATTTTAAGTACTATACACTATTCAGGTTCATATTTTTCAATGCTTCAGAAAGCACGAAGAGGTATACTTAAATTATTAATTTCTCAGCATATAAAGTTTAAAAAGCTCAAACAATTCAATTGAAAACCAGTTCAGCTGATAAATAATAACAATTGGTTTTTCCTAGACTGTCACTTATAAACCCAGCATTGATTCTGAAAAAAAAATTATTTCTTTCTATCTCATACATCATTATCAGCCGTAATGATTCCTCAGATCCTCCTGCTGCAACCTCAGTGTCTTGTATTTGCATTGTCAGCAGGAGCCATATAACCGATCTATGTTTCCTTTTTGGTCATCTTGGTGATTAATCAGTGGGAATTTAGTGTATAGCTCTTAGAATGGGGCATGCACCATCCAAACTGCTTTGGCTCAGCAAGGTAAACAAGAATAAAAAGCTATGTAGTCCTTTCTCCTCCCGCAGTGTATATGAGGGAAAATACAATTATAAATGACATACAAAATGCAGCTACCATGAATAACAAGAAATAGAAAAAAAGGTGGTTGTTTTTGTACCTATCAGATAAAATGTACGAGATTCTAATATATACTCGGATTTTTTTAAAAGCTGATAAAGACGATTGGAATCTAGAAGCATTAGAGGAAATAAATTCTTTTGTGGGCTTTCTCTTGTTTTATCTTCTATGTGATTAATTAAAGGGAGTCGGGCATCTATTGTGTTTTGACACTAGTGTCAGATGTGACTACTGATACACTGATAAAACAGTCTATCAAAATGGAGAAAAAAAACAACAACCAAAAAAAACCCGCAGCTCTAAGTAGAACTAGAGTTTATAGCAAATCAAAGAACCTTCCAAATTTGCACAAAGGTGTTGCTTGACCAACCCTTTGCCTGCCATAGCTGGTGGTTACTGGAAGGAAAAGGAGAGATGGGTTCTCTTAAGGCAAGTACAGACAATAAGGAAAAAGAGCTGTCTGTCTACAGACAGTCTACCAGGGAAGAAGAAAAGTCAACAGAAAGGCTCCTAGAGGTTCTTCACTGCTTTGTTGAATCTTCAAGGAAGAGGAATAAATTACAAAGGAAGAAAGAAAATGTCTTTTGGAGAAAGGATTGATTTTACAAGGGGAAGGAAGCCCCAGGGAAGACTGATAGCTAAATGTGGAAGCCAGATACAAATGAAGCTAAATCAGTGAGAGGAGAGAGAAGTTGCAGAAATGCACAGTGTCTCCCCTGCTTTAATTTCATGTTCACAAAAGCAATGCAGAAAGTCACTCTGCTTTAAAAAAGTAAAGGTCTAGTCCAGGCTAGCAGCCTTTGCACACCTTACATGGTGTTAACTTCTCTTTTGCCCCAGGTCTCCAAAACTACTTAGCTCTGGTAATCAAACTTCAGGGTCAAAGAGGATCACTGAAGAAGACCATTCCTCTTCCAGTCCTTTTAAGACTTCACAATCAGAGAACATCTTTACTGAATGCTTAATATCTTATAAGGATTGATAATTGAGCTTTTAGCTTATGCCCCCCAGAACAGGCAGGATTCAAAAAACTCAATTCATGGGCTGTCAAGTTTGTCATATGCTTCTTGAGATACTTGCTACTTAAGTGCGTGGTGAAGCGTACATTGTTCCATGGATGATAATCTCTTGAGCCTTGAGGAAAGATGGTGAGAAGACAGTTTTTGGCCTAACATGAGACAGTCCTGGCACAATCCCAAACCAGGCTGCAAAGAGGCAAGAAGGGTGCCATAAAGAAGCCTTCACTAAAGAGAAATCTAGGAACGACAGGTGGATGTATGGATCTATAGCTAGGTCATATCCATGCTAGAAGCAAGAAGTTCTCAATGTTTTCCTCCCTTTCAGATTTTCAAAATGATAATGCAAAAATTACTGTCTGCTGAACTGTCAGCACGAGAACTGCAAGAAAGATGATGATGTGGCATAATAAGGTTACAAACTAGACAACAACATGCCTGCAGTGTAGGAAAGTTATATAATCATTTTCTGAGTTGCCTGTATCAACTCAGAAAGAAATGCAGTCTCTACCAAGACAATGTATTGCAGCAAGTCCCTTTGCTGATTTAAGATGGTAACGTTTACCCTTCCTTATAAGCCATCAGAGAGACAGTTGTATATTGTGTAAATACAGTGGGGACATGGATTATTTTCAAACCTATCACATAATCTGATGAGATTTCCCTTGAGATCTCCTAACACTTCGCAGCACTGCGAGCCATTATTTCCATACTTATTGGAAATAACGTCTCCGAGCCCAGGCAAGGCACAGTATTCCCATGGAGAGTTGGTATGACAGGAGTGGAATTAATAGTTATTGTCACTGTACACATCGAGGGTCTTTTTGGCATTATTAACACGTGCCCCAAATAGAATTTAAATCCATGCTGATACAGTATACAACAGTATTGTTTGGGGCCTCCTAAATTTGGATGTATGTTCCTTGCTATGTATACTGAATGCAAGTCAGATTTCACCTGCATTTCTATAAGCCTGATGGCAATCCCATCGTCTTCAGTGGACAAGCACCTGGCTCGAGCCAGTGTAGAATCGGAACTGGATCTGTGACATAACAGAGGTACTTAAGATCCTTTTAAGATGTAATTTATTAAGGAGCTAGACCTTATTCACAATGAACTGTGATGTTAGTTGTCATAGTTTAGAGGATGAGCAAGAACCTTTACGTTTTCTTATTGCTATTAAATTCACTCTTAATGAGCTACTTATCTATTTGAAGTGTTCTCCAGCTGGTTGCTGTTACCAGATGTGGAACCTGTGGATCCCTTTCTGCTTCACTATGAAACCAGCTGTGCTGGCATCTTTGGATGTATTGAAGACTTATCTATATTAAAGCATTTTTAGATTTCCAAGCTACTTTCCTGCAAACTTTTACCAGATATTTCCAGTTTATTTTTACAAACAAACTTCCTCCACTTTCAGTTGATCTGTTTCTCTTACCTGATTCATACAAGGATGCTAGTAACACTGCAATTTGTCACCACAGAAACAACTGTTTGGTCACTATAGCTGATGTCACTGAATGAATCAAGGAAAGAAAACATGGAAATGATTAAAAAAAAAAAAACAAAAACACAATACCAAAACCACAAAACCTCAAACAGCTAATCTTCTAAACAAATTTAGTAACAATTTGAAACAACCCAGAATGAAATTCAATTCAGTGTGATGACTTAATTTCAGTTTTCAAAATTGCAAGGGTTTTTTTTCAACTTTTTATGTTTCTATGTGGGTGGCAGCCACTGAGTAAAATCCAGTACAATGGGTTCTAGTAAGCCCATCTCATACACATCACCACACCTCACAATGAGGTTGTTGCAGCTTCAAACCCATCTCTGCCAAAACTTTCATAGGAAGCTGAGACACAGTATTGTTCTCCCCAGGGGTATGCTGAAACCTGACTTGTCCACTTAATTAACCACTTAACCATTCTAGCCAAAGAGGATGAACATGCAGCTGTCTTCAAACTGCCTGCCATTGCCCAGAAGCTTTAAATATTTTATATATATATATATATATGTATCTTTATGTACCTTCCTTTTCCAAACAGAAATAACCATAGGCCAGACATGGTTTCAGCTGTTGTGTCCTACCCATGTCAATGCTACAGTGATGTCTATTTTATTGATCAGTGTTGATTTTCATCCAAGATTCTGTAAAGCTTTGAGGGAAGAAACTGGGAAAGGGAAAGAGAGGTACCATTTTATAACCCAGGGCAGCCTTTTGGAAATATACCCATAACTCAAGTACAACTGAAGGATAATCACATTTTAATTTAAATAATATATTTTTGTATTTAGCGGGAAAGTAGATAAACCACTTAAGATTTTGGCTAAGTTACAAATTACTTACATATATCTTAGAGCTCCTGGTGCTAAAAATTACATTCCAAGGTGATTCTAACATTAGAAATAATATTAAATCATATTTACTACATTATCTTAATGTCTTAAAGCTTTATAATTTTGTTAGATTCTGCACAAAAAGATAACCTCAACTTTACTACTTAAATAATTTGTTTCTTAATCATTGATGATGACTTAGAAACAGCCACTTTTATCACTATCACACATGAAGTCTGTGGGGGATTAAACTTCAGGAGATACTGCCACAAAAAGAGAAGTGCCTCTTTTATAGCCTTACTAATTAAAAGTAAATAATCTTCTAGTGCCCTGGAATTGCAGATATTAAGAAAAATAATAACCCCCGACCATTTTTGCTTTGCATGTGATAAATGTTACAATCACTCTTTCATTCCAGGGAAAATACAGAGCAAATAATATTAGGTGACAGTGAAGTTCATCGCAGCAGGTCGATTGAGACTGTCAGGATTCATTAGCATGTGTGTGATTGGTAAATAACTGAGTTAATTTTAGGTTGAGTGACATATTTAGAAAACTACAAATCACCTTATTTTGTGAATTTAATCAACCATTGGTCTTCCCTAGACAGTTCAGCATACCTCTGCATTCTTAAACTGGAACTGACTCTTTCCTCTGCAGCCCTCACAGATACCAGTGGATTGGAAACTTTCAAAACCATCAACTCTGTTAAATCTGGCCTCCGGCAAGGAGTTCAACACAAATACATCATCATAATTACAGAGAAAAACAAAAAAAAAAAAAAAAAAGAGGAAATAATAAAAACACCACACCAAAACAAGTAAGCTGAAGAGGAGTCTTTCTTTAATTGAAGTTTTAGCCAGACTTATGCTGAAATCTCAATTTGATTTGTCTCTAAGAATAAAAATGCTAAAGACACCAATGCAGAAAGATTATTTCTCTGGAAACTTTACCAAAAAATAGCTTGCATTTGAAAAATTTAGTTAGTCCTCGAATGCTTTTCTTCATGACATTCTGTTAGCCCAATTAAATCATCTTACAAAAGCAAAAAGTTGCACTGTATATGGATCTTCCAGTTTTGGCTTCTGAAAAAGGCTATTTCCAAAGGCAGGAAACATGTTTTCCAAAGCTTAGCTTTATTTGGAAACAAGTCACAATTCCTAGCTAATGTGAGCTATTCATTTATTTTTCATCGAATGTCTTCTGATCTCTTAGCACAAAGTTCCTCTTCATTTCCAAACGACATCCTATTAGCACTAGATTTGATATTGAACATGACAATATTTAGGTAACACAGCGGGCTTTTCTATGTAAAATTTAAGCTATGAAGATATGCACTTGCAAAAAGGGCAATTACTCTTCAGTTTCATATTTTGAATATGCAAACAAGTTGCTTGTGGATTACTGGCAGCTATAGCTTGGTCTCTGACACTTAACTGTTATTAATACACAAAGCAATTAATGTAATTATAAACATGGAAAAGAAAAATATCAACACTATTTACATTAGCTAGTTACTAGGAGGTAAAATACTTTGTCAGCTCTAATACAATACAAATTGCTGCAAAGCATTTAATACAATTATAACACACATATATATTCAAAGCACTACAGTTTGTATTCTAGGTCTGTCCTCCTGGGATCAATTTATGATACTCTGTGCTGGGTATCTTGTCTTGACAAAATAATGATACTTCATTCTCGTGCAGCTACATTTGGCTACCACACACTTTATGCACAGGTAGTGTTACAGACCCAGTCGTTGCACAGTAAATAGCAACACGCACCGCCGGGATGCATGGGGACAAAGAAGGTGTGATTAGTGTCTATACAGAAAGAACCACACATGAACGTGTACCTGACTCTCCAGAAACATTTTCCTCAAGCAAACACAGTAAAAAAGCATAACAGAATCAATGCAAATCATATCCACTTCTTTACTGTTGGCACTGGTTTCTTGAGCGTTCAAAAGACATTTGCCACCTTCACCCCATGCATGCGTGGCATGCAGTGACAGGCAACCACTCAGCAATGGACGTTCAGGAGGTCTAGAGAAATGATTTTGCAGGTGACAGACAGCTAGGTAAGTACCGTAAGTTGTACAAAACACACTCACATCCTAAGGGGACTGTTGCTTCCTTAAATATTCAAAATTATTAAGGCATTCAAGCAGAAAGACTGTCTTCATTTTCCTTCATTTTCTTGCGTTTGGAATTAAATATGAGTTCAGAATTACTGGTGTAATAAACAATAACCAACCTTAGACAAGACTTTTTCGAAGTTCCTTATTAGTGCTTTAATTTTTAAGTCTGACAGTTGTGTAACACGTTATTGATATCCTCAATTAATAACACCGTGCGTTACCTGGTAACATACGGCATGTTTAGCAGCGTGACTCAGCCACGACCATTCCAGTGAATCACAAGACATTGCCCCGAGGTTCCAGGTGCCAACATGGCAGGCTTGTAATCACCTATTGTAAACACACATTTTCTAGCACTGCAAAGGAAGACAAATGGTCGCAACACCCAGCCAGTTCAGAAACGGGAAATATTTTAATGCATAACTTCTTTGCATAACTTTGATAAATAGAAGGAACGACACCGTAGACACGCACGTGACTAGATACAGCACAATGCCTAGGTGGGGAAAAGCCAATACCTCGAAGCAAACCAAATTGCTACAACCCAGTTGATACTGGCTGATACACAGTCATGCTTTGCTTCCCAGCTGCACCACGGGGCTGATCCAAAGCTCATCAAAAGCAGCACAGTTGTTTTTTGGACCAAGCCCCAGGTAAGAGCAAGGAAAGACAAAACATCTGCATGTAACTCTTGGCTCGGGACTGGCTGAGAGCTATTACAACTCCAGCTCTTTGCTGAAGCAGCCTCAAGGATGCTCCAACTCTCTGCCCTTCAGGCCATGGCCCCAAGGAGGGAACACTGGTTAGTGCCCACTGTTTCATCCACATTCTCCTCTCCTCTGAATGGAGCTCCCTTGCTCAAGCACTCCAACAATGAACTGTTTGAGGAAAGAGCTGTTCAAATCTGGCACTGTCTGCTGTGGTGTACAACCCTTCCTGTTGTAAGGGGGAGGAAAACAGCCACCCTGCACTCCCAGAGGGGTCTTACGAGCTGTACACATCTGCAAGACTACCAGCCACCTTCCACCTCGCTACATCAGGCTGTGTGACACCCTGAGTGACCCAGCTGCAGGGGACAATCAGGGGACCACCCATCTGGTGGGAGACTGCTGCCCGCCGTTAAGCAGCAGTAATGCCTGTGCAGCAGTGCCAAAAGGCTCCATGCCCTGCACGGGACCTTTGCCCTATGGAGAGAAAAGTCACAACCCTTCCATCTGAACTTTCCAGCTTTTGCCTGCTTGTCACAATTAAACATTACTTTCTCTGTTTAAACTTTCAGATTTGAGTGTAGTTTAAAAAAAAAATAAAAATAAAAAAGAGTAAGTTGGAGCATGTCAGTTATTTCCCCGAGCTTTCACAACACAAACATTGCAGATCTTCTGCTATTTGGCATAGGCTGCCACAGATGGAAGATGGATATCTGTCCGCCAGTGTTTAAAGAGGGCCAGATATTTTTTTGTTCAGAAATTTTGGCTGGTTAGCATTCCCAGTTGCACAATCAGCCAGACCAACCCCTCTCTCTGTGACAAGTGCATACATGAAAGAACAAGGGAGACCATTGCAGGATTCACACGCAGAGACGTCTGCAGCGCGTTGGGACTGCCTTGACAGTTTTGGAAAGAAAGGGGCCAACTTTTTCTAACCTGGCTTGGAAAGCTGTGAAACTCTTGTACCTTTCTGCCACAAGGGAAATCATTTACTGAAAGGGAAGGAAAACAAGGTTGCCCAGTAGCCATTTCAACTAATGTCAGCTGGGAAGTTTTGCTATTTCTGAGTCCTTCCAACCCAAACATCTGAGAGAAGTTGCTGAATTGGTGCACACAATTGCTAAATCAGCTGTGCTTCTCTCTGAGCTGATGGCTGCCAATTTAGACTGACCTCAAATCCTCCAGCTTCCTCTCCGTAAAGTTACAGTTGTTCCCTACTATCGCACCTGATCTTTCACAAGAGTTTCCACACCTTCTGGGCCCATCACAACAACCCTTCGAGCATAAGTCGAAAACAACTTGACATGAACAGATGTAGTTTTTCTCTTGAAGGCACACATCTACCACAAAGACTGCAGTTCATCACCCACGCTTTTCAAACACTGCTGAGCGTACTCAAGTGGGATAGTGCTTCTGCAAACAGGGCAGCACTGCTGCTTTCTGCTCTTTGCCCTTGTTTTTTACCTTTTAAAGTAAAACGTTGCTTAAAGCAAGTCTGTTTGAGGTTAAATTCTCAATTTATGCTCAAGGAGCTGTCTCGTGCTGTGTCCAAAACCAGCACAGAAACACTGTCACCCTTCCCTGAAATCCTGTGCACAGCCTGGCAAATAGGGCTTCCTCTGCTGCTTCGGCATCCCTTGAACCTGAATACCTCAAGGCTTTTAGATTTCTTCTTTTCACAGAGGGGTGGTGCTGAGTGGTGCCTGCATGACCACGTGCATGCAGGGACAAGCTTCCAGGAGCAATGGAAAGTAAGCTATGCCATAAAAGCCCTACAGTGCTTACTCCTTTCTTCCTTTCTGCATGACAAAGTGGTAAAAATTCTGAGAGAAAATGAGTGCTGACAACTGATAGGCATTGGGCAGTGTCTTGAGGAAAGCAGGGAAACGTACTACACCATGGACAAGGGTATAGGCAGTGGGATTGGAGAGCACAGGCTGCTGGTTTGCTACCAGACAGGAATTAGAAGTCGCAGGTGAACTAAGGCCACATGCCCTACTAATAGCAGCAGCTTCCTGCTCAAAATAAGAAGCAGGTTCACACATTTGTTCTCCAGTTGGGTTCAGACATAAGCTGCAACACAGATGTTCTCAGGGCACAAAGGGGACACCCAGCAGAGCTGGCTGCAAAGAAAATTTACAGGAATGACAGCAAGTTGCCTTTTACAGCAGGCTCTCTAGAGAGGCAGTAAAAGGGAAGCTCATTCTGCTGATTTTTTTTCTGAAGCTCCTCCTTGTGTAAGATCCCATTGCTGCCAATCTCCAGAGACTGAAAATAAATTAAAAAGAGAAGGAAAAAGAAAAGAAAAAACAAGGGAAAGCAAAATAAGGGAGCAAAGGAGAAAACAAAGCAGAACAAATGAGACTGAAGAAATGCACCACAAGGAGGGAATAGAAGAAAAGGAGAGAAATAAAGGCACACCAATAAATATTAGAAATGTTAAGGAAAAGGAATCATCAGAAACACTGCTGAGATCTTTTGCACACACTCTGAAAGCACCCTTAGACAGGAGTTCCTCTGACAGGCCTGGACACAGGTCTGAACATCCAGAAGAACCAGTAGTAGGGCAATCACACCAGGCAGGTACTCAACCCCATACATAAAATGGACAAAATGTTTCTCCAGCTTTTGTGAAACAGTTTGGGACTGGCAGGTGAAGCACACTATGAAAATGTTTTGCATTCCGATTCTTACAGAACGAGCAACTTACTGCAAAAACCCTTTTTTGTAGAGGGGTCAGCTACACCAAAAACTGGTCCTGGATTTTATTCACAAGAAGAATTCAACCTCTCCCCTACTATACATCTCTTCAAAGTTTCTCATACAGATCAAGGTTAAGTTCAATTGTTATACCCATGTATTCAAGAAATCTTTTCCTCTTTAGAGTCAAGACTCAAAACATTGTCTAGGTCTATAAACTCTTCAGAAAGAATAAATCCTTCTAAATCTTCTCTTGTTTCTCTTTCTCCATTGCTAGGAGCTCAGCAGAGTTTCAAGCATCATAAAGTGTGACCTGACTTGTAAAAAAGGAATCACCTAAAAATTGCTTTGCTATATGCAAGAGTGTATTTCTGAAACTGCCTGAATATGTTCTGGAAATGTTTCAAGGGACATACTAGCTTCACTGAAATACTTTAGAAAATTTCCAGGAACTGCAATGTACCCAAGAAGTTGACCTTTATGGCAATTTTCTTCCTAGCATTTAGTCACGTTTGTACCTTTACTAACGTCAGCAGTTGCAAAGAAAACCAAAGGAAAGACCGCTGAAACACCAGCTGAAGCACAGCCTCAAGTACTGAGGGGAACAAGAGTAGAGCTACTGCTTCCAACTCACTGATTGTACCTTCAAAACGTCTTACTTGCTCATGGAGACTCACCTTTTTTGTTCTGTCTGAAGTCAGATTTGTAAGTTTGGCTATACATTTCTCTCTCAGTAACTGTGAGCACCATACCCTTCCCAGTTTCTGCCACACAAATACCACAGGTGCTACTGAAAATTCAGCCTGCAAAGATCTATCATACTGTCCCATTCATGACAGCCAAGATTTATCAAGAGCTTTAAGAAGTTCAGCATTAAACTGTCAACAAAACTCACACACACTCCAAAATATCCATCACAAAACATGAATGTACCAATTACACGTACCTATTTATTGCAGATACTCTCCAAATTTCAAACTCTCCAAGGTTCAAGAAGCATATAACCAAGAATTGCTTCAAGTTCAGAGTCCAAGATCTGAAAAGGAGAAAATATGTATTTTTAGAAGTCACTAAACATATATGGCTTAAGCAGATAAAAGATTAAAAAAATATAGCGTAAAATTACTAATTAGAAAAGAGCTTACAAGCTAGTCCTTCTACAGTTGTGCATCAGCTGAGAAATGTTGTGGGTGATAATGACGGTACAATAATTTATAGGCTATTAAACTTAAGACATAAAATATCATATAGATTCTTAGGCATCTTCTACATACGAATTCAAAATTAGTAGAAAACTCTGAAAACACATGAAATTTTAAAATAGTGATTTTGCTACAACTATTTGTAATGAAAGAACAAAACCAACATATTGAATATGCAAAACTGCCAGTGGCATATCAGAAAATATAAATGATTTAGGAAACCACAAGCATCCTTATTTACATTTAAGTGATATTCTGCCTTTAGTTTGCAGCAAGACAGGGAAACCACATGAAAAATCAAGGATATAATTATACCCTTGCATTATCTCTTTACTGTCCAAAAATGCTGAACATGGCAGTTCTGCTACAGGTGTGAAATTCTAGATGTAGTTTTTGTAAGCATACCTATAATGCCTAATTACAATTAGTCCCAAAGTCTCTATAAATCTTCCTGGTGGTTCTCACACAGTGACCTCGACTGTAAAGCCTTTGCTAAGTCTAATGTGCTTAAGAAGGCAAAAAAGAGGAGGATGATGCATCAGGAGAAAGAAACAGGCTCAGCAGACCAAGGAAAGACATAAAGGAGGAAGAAAAAAAAAAAAAAAAAAGGCTGAAAAAAAATAATCCATCTCTCCAAATGCACTTGGTCCCATCTTTGTTGTGAACAATGACTTCTGAGATGACCACATCAGCTTTACCATCCTGAGTACATGTTGAATTATTTCCGTGGCACCATTAGAATCTTTGAATTCTGCAGCAGGAAACACTGTTTCACACAGCACTGCCACACAGCCACAGCTCTTGAAAAAAGTAATTAAGAGTCCACATTAGAAAAAGTCTTGCCTCTTTCCTTTCCCCACAATTTTGCCTGAGCTTTTGTCTGCAGCTGCACTGCTGGTACCCACCACATGATTTCAAAGAATCATAGAATGTTAGGGGTTGGAAGGGACCTAGAAAGATCATCTCATCCAAC
>JAAGNO010010826.1:0-10665 GCA_033439905.1 Ceryle rudis
AGCAGCAGGACAAAAAAAAAAAAAAGGGCTGTACCATTTGGGTAACCAAATCATCCGCAAGTGTGAAAGCATCAATCACAGCAAGGGGAAATGACATGGCAGGTTTTCTGGTGACAACTCTTCTCTCGATTACCACAGAAAAGAAAAATCCCACCCTAACTCTGGAGACGTGGAGTTTTAATCAATGCTAATGAAACAGAACTCCTGTTTGTGCACAACTGGAAACAGAAAGCATCACTTAGCGTCTGACAATTAGTGTCATGCTCTGTCGCTAACATATCCATCAAGACTAAATGTCTAATGTTATGTCTAACACTGACATAACATTTACACTTGTTGGTGCCAAATCATTTCTTTAAACCAAAAAAAAAAAAAAAAGAGAAAAGGAAAGAAAAGAAAAAAGGCTGCCTTTGGATAATGTAACTGTTGACTAACATTTGCATGCAATAAACCACATACTTGGCAAGGGCTCACAGGAATGGAGCCAAGAAAAATCTTCAACTTGACCTACACAACATTTGCAAAGCAAAGCAGTGGGAACAAATTCACTACATGGAGCTGAACAGGGGATGGGAAATGCAAGGCCACCCGGAGTGCCAGGCTGCACCAGCCTGGTGCTTCCTCCCCAGTTTTGGTACCCAGTTATTACAAAGATGTTTTCAAGGGAAATGCAGGAAACCCCTCAGCACTGGGATGTGTCTTTTGGGATGAGCAGATGCTTCACAAGGAGAGAGGCAAGTGAAGCTGTAAAGCACACAGATTAAGGGCTCTTAAAAACCCTTGAGGATTTTCAATGTTTACTATTCTTATTGTGGATGCTCTTGTGATCTACAGAAACACTGCATCCCTTTCTAACCCTGCTAGAGCCTCAGTGGAAAGGCTGTTCTGTGGTGGGGAGTCCCACAGCCCATTTCAAGGTGCTGGACCACCCTCGAGCCATCCTGGCAGCAGCAGCAATGCAAAGGGGAGGGTCAAGGAGAGAAGCTGAGTGGCACACTCAATGAGGCAGATTTCCACCAAGATAGGCACCCAATGGGGAAAGAAAAGGAAAGAGGGGATGGAAATGATAAAAATAGTACTTTGGAGATGTGGCAAAATGCAGTTTGGTGTTCCCATGGGAAAATCCTTCACTATGTCTCACAAAAAAACAAGGCACATTCCTCCTCTTTCTTCTGTTATGGTCTGGGCACCATTTATTAAGAACAGCCAAAGGCGGAGAGAAATGTGCAGCAAATAGCCCTGGAAGTGCTTCCAAAGCCATCTCCCTGTGGTAATTTATGGCGGCCCACTCACAGAAAGGAAAGTCAAAGAGATAAGACAAGTATTTTTACAGGAAAAGGAGTCAGGAGCAAAGCATATATGGGTGGGTTTTGTGTTGAAATGCTCCAGTCCTGGGAGAAAAAGGAAACCAGGCAAAGAAAAAGGCTTTGGGACTCAGGTACTGGGTGTCTGAGCAAAAATACTCCAGCTTGTCATTTTATCCCCAGCCCAAAATTGAAAGGGGGGTGGTGGTAAGAGGGACACCACGTCACCCACAGTCACCTCACCATGGACCCCTGGCAATGCCCTTTCTGGGGGCAGGGAGGGATTGAGGCACACACACAAGGCAGCTGCAGTGCCTGGGCTCTGCCTCCAGCCCTGCATGGGGGAGTTGGTCTTTCCCTCGGCTCAGAAAGCTGCCAGGGAGAGCAAGGACATAAGGGAGGCTCCAGCCGTGGCTGGACATTCCCACTGGACAGTGTTGTAGCATGGGGGGATCTCCACAGAGTCAGTGGGGGAGGATGCTCATGGAGATGAAGCTCTTGGTTTTGCCCAATTCTGTTTCCACTTAGGTCTTTTTCCAGCACTAGGACTGGGGTTTTCAAAAGATATCAGCCACACAGTCTCCCCAGCTCTTCTTTTCATCCAGAGCCTTTTGAGGCAACCAGATTTCCAGAAAAGCAAGTTTTTTTCAGATTTACAGTGTTACAAAAAGTGAGGTTGATCTACCCTCAGCCATGCATATCCCCACTGAGCCCCAGCTGCCCCCCCGAGAGATATTCCCAGCTTCAAACACTGAGTTTCCAACACAGTTTGATTTTTACATCATCTGTGTCCAACTGTTTGTATTGCCTGAGCCTGGATCAGGGTGCTCAGCAGTGATAGTGCAAAGAAGGAGGAAGGGACCCTGTCCTGAAAAGCCCACAGTACTGAGAGGAGATAAAATCAGGGGTATCAGCTGTTTGGTAAAGCCTCTCACTGTACTTTTCCCCTAGCCAGTGGATTGCTGAGCCCTGGCAGCACACACCAGGGTCCTGCTCACGCCGTGCCGGAAAGCAAAGGGATTAGCACAAGTCTCTCCACAAACAGAGCTTGGGTGGGGGCAGCTAGGGCTCTTCACCACTCCCCTGAGAATAAATGGCCGGGTTAACTGGGAAAAAGCAGCTGCTGAGCTCTAGGGAACCAGCTATTTCAATTGGAGCCACTTTCTCATGAGGGATGGCAGCTCCTGGGGTGGAGATCTGGAGGATTTACACAGGACAGAGTAGCTCTGGGGTACACCCAGAATAACTTCCTCTGCAGAAGGATTTCTAAATACTTTACAAACATTGTCCCAAGGGCTGTGCCTCTCGGTTGGGGCCGGGGCAAAACTCGCTCCCCAGCCTGGGCATGGGGTTGGGGCTGTCAGAGGAGAGAACAGCCCAGAGGCTGCAGCAAACAGCCAGATGTTCCCCTCAAATGTATGCAGATGTTTTCCCCCCAGCCAGGTCTGAAGCAAGCAGAACATGGGCTCTCTTTGTACCAGCTAGATAATATTAATCCTTTTTCTAGACTCCGAGCACTGCGGTGGCCAGGAGCTCTGCCAGCATCTGTCTGATTTGTTTGCTGCTAAGTATCGTCACGTACGAGGTAGGGGGGGACGCAGATTGCTCAGCTCACTGTAAAGTTTCCATGATGAAACCAAGTTTTTCCCAAATACCAGTGTTTTAATCTGGTTATCCATGATGTTCTCCAGTGAGCAGGTACTTGCATCAGCTTTTCCCCCTAGAACAGTATTTTTTCATAATAGATTTTATCCTTCAGCCCTTTAGAAGGGGGAGCAGGGATAAACCGACAAGTTGGCAGCAATCCTGCTCTGCTCCTGCAGCAGGCCCCCAGGAAGCCCCAAGCTTCTATATAAAACCACAATGGGGGCTCAGTTCCCTGCTCCCCAGAAACAAGATGTATTTGATGACAGTAGCATGAAGAGGTACCAAATCCAGAATGATCTGGGTCATTTCCCATCTCAATTCCAGCACCTGCTGCTCAGACTAATCAAATGAGGAGATGGCCATAGTCACCACTACAGCCAGCAGCAAGAATTCCCAACTCCGGGACTGCACCCCAAGGCCACAGCCTTGTCCCCATCAGTACAGGTAGTATGGAAGTGTTGGGATTTTCATGCCAACTAATAGGCAAATGGAGAATTTTAGGTGAGAAATCCTGGAGCAGGACCTGGGAGGCTTTCAAGGTACCTTTGCAAGATCTGACTCAACACAATGGAACCCCACACCTGGGCACCAACAGCAAGCAAAGTACCAGGGTACCAACTAACCCAGGGTCTGGAGCTCTCAAGCTTCAGAAGAGGGACCAAGGAGCTAATTTTATTGGCGACACCAACACCTACTCATTTTTCACCCAGATTTTGTAGTTTGCAAGAGGACAGGGGCACTATTTGAAGCTTTCTTCCAGGTCTGCCTGCTCTCAGCCCAAGCAACTGCTGGGCATTATTTAGTAAATGACCAATATTTCACCTCTCCCTGCTGAGTGGATTTTTTTCTGGGTGTCGATGGCACATCAACCCTTCTCATCCTCTGTTTGCACTGGTGAAAGGAGGAATTACCACAGTATTTACTTATTTACCACACTTTTCACCAGGAGACTGTTCATCTCCTTTGCAAAGCAGCCCTGGGGGCACCCATCTCTGCACACTTCTCACACCACTTGCTAAAACCCTTGTGGGGGGCACAGCTTTAAAGCAAATAAAATAAGATAAAACCTTAAATGAAGGTGGATTAATGTACTCAGAGGATTCAGCTGATCAGTGTTTGTGTCTTGGCTGTGCTGGCTGTTGCAGACCTGCCTCTCTTGAGCAGTTTTTGGAGAGCTCAGTTTTCCCCAGGCAATGACAGACTTGCTGGGTAAATTGTTGCAGGTAAAAGAGAAAATAAGGGAAAAGCCTGGTTTTCCTCCTCCCACCAAAAATACTAATACTGGGGCCTCTGCACTGTCAGCAAAACAAGCAGTAAGTGAAGGAGGATGCTGCACTGGGGGATGTATACTGGGGGTAGGGGACCTACTTAATTACAGGACCAAAAGGCTGATGGCCCAAAATGGGCATTATTTATGGCTAGAATTACATCCCTGTCCTCTGCAGACATGCTGCAATGCTCCATGGCAGATTTACACCTGCAGAGCCCAGCGGAAAACACTTACCTGTTCTACAAAAGGATCCCTTGTCTTTTAAAAGGAATTAAATCTTGTGGATAAATAAAAATGTTTTTATTCCCTTTGTGGATAATCATGGCAGAATAAGATAGCAGGTTAAGGTGGGGCCGGAAAACCTTTCACTCCATGGGCTGCATCTTGTCATGAAGGTAAACACACAGCTTAATGAAATTTCAAGAGGGAAAAGGTGAGATATTTGCCTTTATGTTCATTACTCTTTAAAGCAGAAACAATATTTGAAGAGAAACAAAGATAATAATCATATGCGGTAAACAAACACAGCCTAGATCCTGGATTAATCAAGCGACTTAAATATAAATGGAAACGTTGGGTCTTTGACAGCACAGGGGAGAGCACCCACACCCCTGGTGCACGTAGCCCTTGCACCCACACTGCTGTCCCTCGTGTGTCTGCCACAGGGTGCCCCCAGTGGCACCCCCAAGCACTGTCCTGGGGATGTGGCCATCATCACCACCACTGTCCACATGTCACAGGGAGCGTTTGTCCCCCAGCATGCCACTGCACTCACCACTGATGCTCAGGGCGCACCTTCCACCCTCCAGCAAAACCCTCGATTGCTTTTTTCTCCTTTCACCCACACAAGCTTTAAGACATTAAAGTTATTTAATTTTTGTTTTCTGCTCATCCTGTGTATTTACAGACCCCTGGGAAAAATACCAGTTGGAGAGTTTATAAAACATGGACTGCACAGTAGAAGGAAACTTAATTATTGGTAGTCACCCAGGACTGCAACATATGAACAAGTGCTAGGCACAGCAAAGTGACGACCCAGTGCCCTATAGATCTTCACTGCAGAAAATCCTGCAAGTTTAAGGAGTTGCTACTTCTAGAGATAATTAAGACACATTAAAAAATACTCTCAAAAGATATTTACACAATTATCTGTACTGGTTCCAAAGAAGCCATCAGTGTCAATTAGAAAATCGGATGCATTCCCAGGGCAAAATGCCACCCAGCCCAGAGGGTGATGGCATGTCAGTACCATGGCTCTTGGCAAGTGCTGCATGCCCATGAGTGGCACCTCCAGCAGCTCATTCCTCCTCCGGGGGAGCTGTCCCTAAAGCTGGCAGGGGATGGAGGAGCTGGGGTGGTGCCCCTGGGCTTTGCTTGTTCCATGCTTCCCTCTGTGACTCTCAGTATCCATCTGCCCCATGGATCTGTCCCATCCTGCTGGGTTGCAGGAATTCCCTGCTTCCACTTAACGGCCATTGACAGCCGGGCAGATGCCAGAGGTTTAAAGCAGAAAGGAGGGAGAAGAGATAACCATCGACCGTGATGTTTTGCAGAGGTCTTTCAGCCTTCCTCAATCTCAGCCAGCCTCTCCATGCAAGGAAAAATCATCCCCTTCTCCCGACCGCAGCCTTTTTCTGCTGGGAAAGCTGGGGCTCGGCCCAGTTCGTTCCCAGCTCTAAAGCCACCCCACACTTCCCTAATGAGCAATATCTGCCCCCCCCCAATAACCAGCCTCATTTCCCATTATTTTTTGCAGCAGCAGTGGGACAGCACAAAATAAGCATTCAAGGAAGTCAGACAACTTCGGGTGAACCAAAACCAGAGAAAATAAGAAAAGTTTAAGTTACTCACTGGGAAAACAGAGGGAGAGCAGTGTGGAGTCCTCAAGGATGTCATGCAGCCACGTCTCTCTCAGGCAGGCGAGGAAAGCTTCTCCCAGGTCACAGCTTCTCTTTTCATAGGTTTGTCATTTTTTTCTGGGTGTTTTTCCTTTATTTTAGTAGACTTAATTCAGAAGTTTGACATCCTGGGGTAATTCAGTAGTAAAAATCTCCTAGTCCCCCTGGGTCTAATGGGGTGAACAGGAATAGTTACCAACAATTTAGCAGCAGGTTTAATCATATCATTCATGTCCTTACAACCACATACCACCTGAGCACAAAAATTCCCTCCTGTGCAGACACCTATTAGGGGCATTTTCTCACTTGCTGGGGAATTACTGGGAGTAAGATGGGACTGAATGGTGGCTGTGATAAAGAGAAATGTAAGAGTCCTCACCAACCTTCATATAAATGCAGTATTTAATGTTTAAGAGGTATGTATGGAGTGCGTTACATACATTTCAGGACTACAGATGTTTACTACGAAGGAGGAAGGGGGGTGAAATGTTTACAGCACAGAAATAGAAACCTGTCAAAAAACATTTTGCTGAGCATAAATAGCACTTCATCTTTTAATCTTCTCTGAAGCTCATCAACTTGGTCTATACCCCAGCACATCAACAGTTCATTGCATCTTCTTTTTTTCAATGACAGTAAAAAAAAATAACAAGGAAAAGAGAAAGGGAAGAACAGGTGAGAAAAGTCCTTTTTCCTCCAAGGTGGATCAGGCATAGCAGCATCTTGCTGCTGCTTCCCTTCGCATCCAGCCCTGAATCCCCAGGTAGTTGCCTTTTCAAAACAGAGATGCACAGTGCATGCTATGTTAAGATAACCTGGGTTTCATGCTCAGTTTGTAACAAGGACCATGCAGTTCTGCTGGGTTTATCAGTGGTGAAATGGAGGAAAAGGACCTGCAGGAATCCCAGGTCCTTCTGACAGCATTGGAAACAGTCTAAGTTAGAAACAAGGTACGGTAGATTTTGGATAGACCAAAAAAAGATCAAACTTGGGCCAAAAATACCTCTAACTTCTACCCCAGAAGAGGTTTCTATTTGCACCAGACACTGAGCTGGAAACCAAAACTCCCATATGGAGCTACCTCAGGGTCAGAAACATTTTCCACCCAGAGCTGAAACAGTCAGTCTGCACTGGAGATTTCATAATTGAAATGCTTTGGTTAAGACTCACTGGTTTTCTTTAGAACCCACCTTGGCCAAGGTCTGGGGGTCTCACTGCCCTGGAGACAGCTTAGTCACAGGTTCTGGGGCATCTCTAGCTCCGATTACCCCAGTGCTGCTCAGCCCAGCTTTATGGGAAGCACTGCCGCCCCCAGCCCCAATGCTGTGCAGAAACCATACCAATGTCTTTTTACTGAAGGTAAGATCTAAAGCAGCTTAATATCTCTGTGTTTTCCCCTTCAAATTAAGCTGTATCATTGAAACCTCAGCTCCCCCAGGGCTTTCACCTCATGCACTTTCTTCCAGCAGGGAATTTGCTTTGCTGCTGAACAAGCTACAGTCTGTGGGTTTGCTTTGCAAATCTCAGAAGCCAACTCCCTGCCAAGAGGACTATGTTTCAAAACTCTTCAGCGGCTCCTAGAGGAGCGCAGGCCCACGATACAGATGTCAGCTAAACCCCTCTCAGAAGTATTTTCATCCTCCACTGTGATGACAAAGGGCTTCATTGGACTCAGATGGTGAGGTGCCGAGCCTACCAAGTGTTCAGGCAACACTAGAAGGCACTATTCCTCCAGAGATCAGCCTGCCCAGCTGCCACCACGAAGAGCCAGACACCCTCCTGCTGCTCAGCCCCAGTGGATGCCCAACAACACAGCTAATGAAAGCCACAAGCATGAGCCTAAAAGGACAAAAATCAGAATATTTTATTTTCTTGAGCTCCAGTGATACACCTGTAGCAGCATTTCACAAATGAACTCCTGCATTGTTAAATATACTTTTAAGGAAATGCATTAAATTCCAAGGCAGGTGAAAAAAATATATAAAAAAATTAAGAACAGCAGACAAAGTTACTCATCCTCCGCCTTAAATAACATGTGCGCTTGTTGCAGACAAACATACCACACATTTCACATACCATGTTAAAATAAAACTTCACTCGCAGCAAAACTTTCAAATGCAAACTTAGAAGGGATGAGGAGGGGCTTTGGTGAAGGGCTTTCACCTGGGGATCCAGCATCACACACAGCAGGAAACATTTTAAACATATCAGAGACCTCTGCAATTATTAGACCAACTGGGCACTCTCCCAGCTGCAGACTGGGAAGTCTGGTTTCATTGGGTAGTCCGTAAAGAGCTCTATAAATGTACAAGTGCTCCTCACCCATTCTCAGCTGGAGGCAGAGCAAGTTCTGAAGAAAACATGGTTGACAATTATTTATATGATCAAAGCTCAGGACACACATTTTTCCAGCTAGCAACCAAAATGCAACATTACCATCCCCTCCAAGGACAGCGCTCAGCTGGCCAAAACCACAGCGACCACCCCAATTGCTCCATGGACACAAGATCCATCCCTGGGCAAGTCCAGCCTTTGTGTCTCAGCTACTCACAGGTTACTCCAAATGGGAGATGAAACTCTCCCAGAACAGCCTAGGTAAAGCCAGAAATATTAAAGCTAAGCAGCCAGGGGAAGAGGAGGATGACATACTGGGAACCACTTGCCAAGTAGGACTCCTAGCTACTGAAGTCACACAGAAAGCTGTCACTTTCCATGCTTTGCTACAGTTTGCCTCTTAATATTAAAGTGACACAAAATTTTCATCTAAGTATTTATGCCCATCTCCCAACAAATATTTTGTGTAGTTCTGGTCCTTGTTAGTGACTCCCCAGTTTCTCATGTCAATAGAAAAAGCAAGCCAAGGCTAACAGACAGTTCAGGGACCTGCAGCCTTGAGGGCCTCCAGACGCCAAGAGCTAAGGGCTCCCTCTAGCTGCACCATCAAGACCAGGGGCCTCAAGCCAACAATTTTTCACACTTTAAGACAAAGGGTGCATTTGACACAGTGATTAATTCAGTTTAAGTGATGAAAAGGCATTGAGAAGCTCATTTCACCATTATCAGTGGCAGAAAGTTAATTAACACAAGGCACATTCAACACCACCCAAATTGGTGCTCTTTGATTTACCTTCTCCAAAGAAGGGAGCAGAAGGATTCACTCTGCTTAGTGTCATCCTACGCAATGCACCCGCCTGACAGGACACCGCCAGTGACACCTGCCAGCCCAAAAGTTGTCCCTTGTAGACCCATTCGGTTCCAACAGCAAGCTAAAGCCACATCTCCAGTCAGGAGGTGGTGCCAGCTCAAGACATAGAGCTGCTGCTGGCAGAGCCAGTTCCAGGGAGGCTGGAGATTTGCCAGTAGGTGACCTGTAACTCGTATTTACACACCCAGGCCCCCAGAATCCCTCATTAGCTAGTGATCACCCCAGGAAAAAGCTAAAAGATGCATTTTGGTTTCAAAGAGCCACTCCCAGGAGGAGCAGGGGCATGCAGCAGGCACAGCCTCACTGGCCACCACCAAGCTCAGCATCCTGCAACAGCAAAACCAGATCCACTGCACAAGGAACCTCTTGAGTTTCGGGTTGGTTTTTCTTCCTCTCCCTGACAAGAGATGAGCAGCAGCTTATTGTCAGACCTGGGCTGGGAGGTGGCTTCGGTTCTGCCAGGAGGACTTTCCCAAGGTTCTCACTGCCCCGCTGCTGGTTTGGTGCTACCAGGATGAGACCCTTGTGACTTTATAGCCAGACTGTAAACAGAAGCTCTGCCCCACCCCCCTCTCGAGGGAGCAAAGCAGCTCCGTGCACCCTGCTTCAACCCACCAGCTACGGAGATGTGCACGGTCACTCCCATCAGTGGGACCAGGGCTTTAGTGAAAAAGAAGTATAAATAAATTAGAGGAGGATGGAGGTTGTTCAGCGATCACGGACCATAAAAATGTACCTTTAAAAAAAGTTTTGCAGAAAAAAAACCTACAAATATTCTTTAAAATCTACTTTTTTTTTTAAAGAGTCTCCTTGTAAAAAATGAAATTGAGTTTTCCCCTCTCCCCAAAAAAGTGACCAGGTATTTTGGGTTGCTCCTCTTTGGTGTCCTACAGTTCACAAAAGTGGTGTCCCCGTTCCTCCTACCCACCCCAGCGAGTCTCAAGGGGCTACCTTGACACCCAAAAAGAATCCAGGCCACCACTGGGGGGCTAAATGCCTTACAATTAAAGCCAATCTGGCTATAAAAATAAATGCTTTTATGTCTTCCTTACAGAGGATGGAAGAATTCAGCCCTTTTTAAACAGATCAGCATCCAGCTGTCATAGTTAAAAAACAACCCAAATGCCTACATAGAAAAATAAAGGATAAACATTATCCATCTATTTTATATTTATATAAAAAAGTAAGTTCTGTGACAGGATATTTTGCTTCTTTGCTGTAAAAAAACCCACACCAACCCAGCCTAGGCCATATAACCTAAGCCTTCTGGTGAGGAATAAACTACATCTTCAATCTTCTCCAGAGAAAAATACCAGTTAGCAATTTCACTTCTCCAAAATA
>JAAGNO010010826.1:10765-21607 GCA_033439905.1 Ceryle rudis
TATACTTCAAATGCTCAGAACAAATGCCCCCTAAAAAAAAAATAATAAAAAGAAGTCCTCCCAGGGGAAACACATGGCTGAGGCCCACTTTAACCCCTCTCCTTCCCTGGGGAGGGAGAAGTGGATGTCAGCTGTGAATCCACCAGAAACCTGGCATGACCTTTAGCAGAGCCACTGAGCTGGCTGAAGCAGGCACACAGAGACACGCACAGAGGGGACACAGAGGCTTCCATCCACTAGGAGCAAGTCCTTCATAAGGACGTTCTTTTTTCCAGCTTGTGCTTTGTGAGAAAGTACTTGAAGAATTCATACACTGACCAGGCGATGGCCGTTGAAGGCATCTGGTAAATGACACGTGCCTGAACCCCTCTGAAATACCCCGAAACGCCCCCCAGCCGATAGACAGTCTTGAAGGCATTCACCATGCCTGAGAGATGTCCACTGATGTTCACAGAGCTCAAGGCCATGTTCTCTTGGGTGTTGAGCAGAGTCTTGCAGACATCCAGAGGAGTGGTGGCAGCGGCAGCCACAGCCCCAGCAATGGCACCGGAGACAATGTGAGACTGAGGGTTATACTCGCGGTGTGGGTTGATCTGCTCCTGCATGAACTCGTAGGTGATGAAGTGAATGGCCTGGAATGGCACGTTCATGGTGAGCTGGGTGGTGTAGCTGCGGTAGAAGGCACTGAACCCCTCTGTCTTCTGCACTGTCCTTATGCACTCCAGGACGGACTTGTAGGGGGAGTTGAACATCTGCATGCGCTGCTTCACCACTGGTTCGTTCAGGTGTCAGCCACAGGGATGAAGGCAAGATGGGCAGCACCAGGCAGGACAGAGGCAGGGAGATAAACACTTATTAGCCACAGCACATCCTTCCTGGACATCAGAGCATCCAGAACAAACCCTGCTCCCAGACCCAACCTCTCCTTCCAAACTGCTACAACATAGAATCATAGAACCATTTTGGTTGGAAGAGGTCATCAAGTCCAATGATTAACCCAACACTGCCAAGTCCAGCACTAAACCATGTCCCTCGGCACCCCACCTCCACAGCTCTGAAACCACTCCAGGGATCAAGGGGACTCCACCACTGCCCTGGGCAGCCTGAGCCAGCCGTTGACAAACCCGGAGGGGAAGATATTCCTCAGGTCCAACCTAAACCTCCCCTGTCAACCTCAGGCCATTTCCTCTTGCTTCTTGGGAGAAGAGCCCAATCCCACCTGTCTCCCACCTCCTGTCAAGGTCAACAGTCAGAAGGTCTCCTTCTCTCCAGGCTGAACAATCCCAGGTCCCTCAGCTGTTCCCCACCACACCTGTGTTCTAGACCCTTGCCCAGCTTCATCACCTGGGGTGTGTAACTGACCCCACCAAGGCACAGTTTTCTTGGGTATCCCAATGCTTCGGAACACACACAACCACTTTAGTAAAGATGCAGTAGCAGAGTAGTGACAGCATCATGTCAGGAAAGGTGACATCAGTTTTCCTGGAAAATGCAGATGCTGTGCAACCTCTTGGCAAGCAAGGGACCCCAGCCAGGCAGAATTGACCCCTTGACACTGGCCTGTCCGAGCTCATTAAAAGCTGGGCAGAGTCACCAGAACAAGTCTCTCAAGCTGTCGAGCTGGTGCAAGGTATCCCCACTGCCTTCCCAGGATAGCAGGGTGCAGCCCTTGCTCCAAAATCACTGGGCATTACCTTCAGCGGGATTCATCACCGCATCATGGAGGAGGGTGGCCACGCTCCCAGCTATGCCTGCAAGACACAAAAGCATGGTTAAAAAAAGCAGATTCAGAAGCCAGGGCTTGTTCGGGCACCTCCACCTGCAGAGACAGCAGCTGAGGGTGCAGCAGCACCAACCGCCCAGGTACCACAGTAAGCCCAGGGAAGTGCCCGGCAACGCAGCTCATTCCCAGCACAGAAAAAGCCATCCAGAGCAGCCAGGCAGAAACTGGGACCTACTCATGGGATGAAAGCCACCACCTCTGGTGCTCCCTACTGCTCACAAGGCTTTGTCTATGCAAGACACAACGGGCTGCACTCAGCCTGTGCTGAGCAATCTATAGAACTGCCCCAGCGCATCCATAATTAAGCATTTTCATCCATTTACTCAGGCTAGTTTTAATCACTAATTGCACAAATTCTGTAAACATCCAGCCAACCATTAATGATTCTGCTGTTGGCTCTAGCATAGGCCTTCTGAGCCACACCTTCGCCTTTGATGTAGGTTCCCATCTCCAACTCTCTCTTGCCCAAATGACTCTCGGTCATTTCTCATTAAGGCAGCACTTCAGTTTTCCCGCTGGTACCGAAAGCCTGTAGCTACTTGAAAGGCAAACATGGGAAGCACATTACCAGCAAAAACCAACAAGCCAGAAAGATGTTATATCCCCTTAACTGAGGTGGTTGAGTCAAGTGACTGCCGTGGCACATTCCTACTGTCAAGGACCAGGCAAAAGTGTCTTCTGCACAGACCCTTTTGTGACACCCCTGGCCACTCTGAGGGTTTCTGCTCTTGCAGTGGGATTGCTGGAGCTAAAAGCAAAAGTCTTCCTGGCAGAAGCAAAATCTTTAACAAAGCACATGAGCACACAGAGGATGAGCACTTCACCATGCTGGAGCTCCAAGAGAGATGTCTGGAGCAACCTGTACTTCAGACCTCAAGAGGTTTAGATGATGCCTTCAACATAAAGTCAGAAACAGCCTGCAACTGTAACTGAACCCCTCTTGTCCAGCGTATGGATTACTTGGGCTGCAACAATTTGAGATTAAAGAGCAGTGCAGAAATCTAGATTAGACCAAGACCAGCAAGGCTTCCAGGCCAGGAAGAGCTTCTGTACTCAGCTGCTGACAGCAGCCCAGCCATCTCTACCCTCTGCAAGAGTTCTACCAAGCAGTCAGTAGTCCTGAGGCAGGGCACAGTTTCCAGAAGAGCATGGTGACCAGCAGGAAACACTCAGCTGGAGGGTAGGTGCCGAGACCTGCAAGCCTGGGATTTGATTGGCATTTGCAACTCCCGTACAGGTATTTACAGCAGCGGTCTGAATACAGGCTGCCTACAGCTGACCTCCAGGAGCAGAGCGCAGTGAAGGACACCAGGCTAAGCATGTGAAGCAAGCAAGGGACAGGCCATTCACTACAAGCAGGTTATGTTGTGTGCAAAACCCCAAAAATACCATTGGCCAAGTGGCTGTTTCCTCCATGCTGGATAATGTCACTTAGAGACTTTTTCATTTTTTCATAGCAGGCGAAGTACATGGCGTGGGCAGGGCCAGCCCCCAGCATGGTGACGTTAATCCCACGTAAAGGCCGCCAGAAACCCTCTGTGAGGACAATCTTCTTCAGAGCTTCGTACACGCTCCTGTATTGGGCTTTGGGGTCCGGCTGCAAGCTCTGCATCCTTGTCTGCAACAAAGCACACAAAGGGAGAGGCCTCAGATATGCATCTTTAATCCAACAAGCACAAGTCATAAAGAGTGACAAGGCTGCCAAAATCATTAGAGGGGTCAATAATTGAGTGCCTGGCTGCACCCACGCTGGGGCCACAGCACTATTTATCCATACCTTGCCTGCCAGACCAGTTGAGATGAACCCCATTGCGACACCTGAACATTACGAGGTTGCTCAGACAAGTGCTCAGCATAGGGAAGTGTGACCTCTGCTCTTGTTTGTGCATGGAAAGTACAAGGAATTAAGCTGGTGCAGTTGTTCAAAAGGCTCAGTGAAGAAATACAGTTAGGTCTTTAATTGCCTCTTGCTTACAACACTCCCAGCTCCCTGCCCCAGCTTGTTTCTCCTGCAGTTGCTCAGCTGCTTGTGACACTTGGTGCAGGGAGTTACTCTGCTCAATGGGGAGACTGGTTTCCTAGAAGGGCAAGCTGAGAAAATGGGGTATCTGCAGCAACTCCGACCCTGCAGAAGGAGAGACAGGGAAAGGCTACCCCATTCTCCTGTGCAGTGACACAAGGAAGATCCATCTGGTGACTATGTCCTCCAGCAGCTTGGAGACCAGAGCCACACTTTGCCCCATCATCCTCCCAGCTCCTGGTGACCTGCAGCCACCAACCACCTGAGCCAGTTTTCATCTGCATCTTTCTTCAATAGCCCTTGACGGGCTTTTCTTCCACAGATTTTCTGAAGGCAGCTCAACTGCTTCTGGCATCCAAAGCATCCTATGAAACTCACTGCCATCGTTTAATGATGCACTGTGGGAAAAATGATGTCTTTTGCTTGTTTCAAGTTTCTGCAGACTGATGCAATCGCACACCAGCAATGCTCAAATCCCTCAAAACAGCAATGCCAACCTGCAACGGATGTTTGCAAGACTCAAACCCCGACCATCTCTCACCAGAGACACACTGGCAAGGCTAAAATCTCTACAGCTATCCCAGCAAGACCAAGCAAATCTAGAGCATCAAGATGCAAAGGGCTCTGCTACTCCTGCTAAGCAGCCCACAAGTCCTGCCAGTCTGCAACACATCTGATACACATCATCACACCAAAACCAGTCTGAAGGGATACTACAGCCTTTGGTGGTGGCCTCACACCTCAAAACGCAAACACAGAAGGCTCCTGGGAAAGGGCATAGTCACAGGAGATGAGTGTTTAGCAACGTGGAACAGGGTCCATCAAATTAATGCTCTTTAAAGAGAAGCTTGAGAACTGCAATTCAGAGGCCTGTCGGGTTTGACAGGGAGGATGTCTTCCACACCATGAGCTGGGACTCCCCATCTCCAGAATAAAGGCTCCCCCCAAAACAATTTGGGAGCACACAGACACCAGCAGCTCCATCCTCAGCAGAGATTCCACAGCCCATGGAAGAGCCAGGACTGCCCACGCTACCATGCTTCCTCATCATCACGCTTCCTCACCAGGACACAGCCTGTCGAGCTTATCAATTCACTTAAGTAATCAGCCAGGAGGTAATACTACAGCTCGGCTTTCAAGCAAGATTAAGCCAATAAAAGTGTTCCAGGTTTGGACCTTTGATTCTACAAACCACTCCAGTTACTGAGGAGCACTTTCACAGACACTTTGAGACCAAGGAAGAGATCGGAGCTGACTCCAGGACCTTAACCCAGAGTAATAAAATCAAGCCATGAAAGCAGCAAAGCTGGTTTCGAGGCTGAGCCAACAAATCATTGCATTTGTAGTAAATGTAAAGTAAAAAAAAAAATGCACAGGAATTACATTTGCAAAGTGACTTCAGGAACCAGCTCAATTTCAGACTTCAGCATTCGCTTCTCATGACAAGGCATCACCATAGGACAGGGAATTTGGCAGCCTGGAGCAAAGCTTCCTGCTTCAGAGCATTAAATGCATCATTGTACCCTACCAACAGTGCCGGAAATAAATCCAAAGGCCCCCATAACTGCAGCAACAGCACCAAATCATCTTGGAATTTAAACGCAGGTTTTAAATCCATTGTTCAGCTCTCGCTGAGTTGGCATAAGGGTCTTGCAACCCCTCTGTGGGTCTCTGCACCTTCCCATCCCACAGATGCTCATCAGGAAGGGCTGGGCAGGGACTAGATCTCAAGATGCCCTGGAGAAACTCTAAGCAGCTGCTTGGCTGTCAGCGTGACTCAGCACAACACACCGCTGCAGAGCTGGTCACATCCAGCTGGGGTTTTGGGCTTGGTGGGTTTGTTTTTTGTTTTGTTTTCTCTGCTAGTTTTAACTTGAAGACATTGCTTCAGACTCCAGAACTGACCCCAGGAGATCTTCATCTCACCCCACTCAATTGCTTGGATGCCTTCGAAGCAGCCAGTAAAATTTAAGTCATCTCATCAGAAAGGTAATCAGGGTAAGGCAATAAAGCACCCGCCTGGCATGTGCAGGACCAAAGCGCGTGGTGCTGTGGCGTTGGGAACTAATCCTGAGTAGCTCCACCCTTATTGAGGATCCAGTTCCTTTCACATGGCAACAGATGAATATCCATTTTCAATTTTCTCTTGATAATCTGAGCTGCTCTAGAGGGGTTCATGAGCTCCTGCTGTACCCCAGAGCAGGTGCTAAATATATGTTGTACCCACCTAACCCAGGCACACCGCAGCTTGCATCACCAGCAGCACAGCCAGGTCCACAGGCCTGCACCTTTCATTAAAGCTGTGGACACAAACAGGACAAACAGCCCAAGAACTAACCAAGCCCAGGATCTTCTGTGTGGCTGCCGCAACACAAGAGGCACAGGGCTGAAAACAGGTTCAGCTCTGTTTCAGCCAGGATAAGCTTATCATGGTGTGAATGAAGAGCTATGCAGTCCTCACCCCCCACCCCAGCTCCTGCCATCTATCTGAAGCCAACAGGCTGCTCCAGGAGCCGCACCCCCCTCTTGCTAACCAGCCAAGAAATACTTCTCCACCTACTTAGATTAATCCTCATTGCATAAGGCAGGAGCGCGCTGACAACCGCAAGCGTCCCGGTAGTCCTGGTTTCAGTTTGAGCATAGGAAGTAACACCAAAAGTCACAGCTTCAGGCTCACAAGGTGTTTGTGGACCAGTGCTGGCTTCAGGGATGCTGGCTGGGGGAGAGCACCCAGACCCTGTTGCCAGGAGCACAGGAACAGTCCAGGGGTGTTTTCTGTCTAGAACTGGTTTATTAAGAAGAGTCAGGTCTCCAGTTCTGCGTATTCTCACCAAGGGTCACTGATTTGACACACCACTGTATAAATAAACTCAGATCTACTTTTTTTTCCTGGCTTTGTTTTGGTTTGTGTTGTTTTGGGTTTTTTCACCCCTGAACATGGCATGCCTTCTCAAAGTTCAGCCTGCACATTCATGTAATAGACAACCACCACCCTGGTGTCTCCACTGCTGGCAAGAAAACACAATATGCTTTTAGCAGGAAGTAAGCAGCATTTCTTCAGTGACTGGGTCAGGTCCTGCTGGTCAAAGAAAGCTTCGCTATTGCACGACCCGTGGCACGCTCAAGCTCCGAACAACCTTTTTTTCTAGGCTGTTTCCAGCTAAAGCAGCACACTTGGCATGGTACCCACTCATATCTGCAAAGGCCCGTGGGAGGAGAGTGCAGGGTCATTCGAACAGGTTAGTCATGACTTTTCAGCACCCCAATACTATCAGCTGAAACAACAGTAACTGCTCCTCCTGGACCTGTATGGAGATAGGTGGATGTAGAACCTCCCACCACCAAACTCAAGCCAAGGCAAGCATCCCTAAACCCAAAGTCTAAATAAACCCCAGGAAAACAGATCACAGGAGCTTATCTGCCCTGCCACCCTCAGTCATACTGGTGTGCTTTCAAGACCTTAGTTACAAGCAGGGAAGCTCCAAAGTCTTCTTGTAACAGGCAGGTCACCCATAGTTGACTGTCCTAGCTGGAGTCACTGAAGCACTCTGTCCCTCCCAGCAAGCCCCATACTTGTCCTCCTGTCCTTTCCACTCCCCTCTCTGGTATCACAGATGAAGGCTAGATGTTTCTCCTACCCTTCACCCCCAGCGTTCCCATTACAGTACAGGACCTCCTGTACCTGTTACAAACCACACACAGCCACACCAAAAATCCACCTACAGACCTCCTGTTGCACCAGCTTGATAAGGAGCAGTTCAAGTTTTCATGGAGAAAGACAGAAACATGGTTAGGGCTGGACCAAGGACTTCTTGTCATTAGTGCAACTGCCACCCACTGCCAGGAGGTTCAAGCCCAGCACATCTCCAGTTTCTTACTGAGCTATCTCATATCAGCAATTAGTTCCAAAGTGAGGACAACTGTTCTTCATATCCTCAAAGCAGCTACTTTACCTGCCTCAGGAAACCAGCTCCTGCAGCCTTGTAGAAAAGCCACCAAATGGCTTAAGAAGAGGGAGGAGGCTCCAGGGGAGTCCTCTGGAAACTCCCTCTTGCTGCCATCACAAGAAATCCTTGACATGCTGATCTCTCAAATTAATGTAGAGACTGACTGGGGCTTGCCAGTAGAGCTGTGTTCTCAGCAGCTGCAAACCAAAACAAGCCCAAGCACTGTGAGAAACACCATCAGCACACTTTGAACACCTACAGTTCAAGCCAGCATGTTCCTGAATTAAGTGTGTAAGACAGAGGCCAAGGTGTAGTTAAGGCTGAAGGTTCACATGCGTCTTCACCCTTAGAAGGAAAAGACACCCAGGAAGTCTCAATTATCACAAGCTTCCAGCAGGAGCTTTAGCTGCTAAATACAACCTGTAACTTCAAACAACTGCTGCAGAACACACAAACAACCAGCAACGGTCTAAGTTACAGCAGGGTGATCTCAGCCAGGAGCTGCACATGGGCATCACAGATTTATACTCTCCAGCACATCCCAGCACCAACAGCACCCTCAGGTCTAGCTATGAACGCCACCAAGGTCCACAGGGCACTGTTTTAACTGTTTCCCTTGACTGACCTACACAGGACACCACCATCACAGCCTGCCCTACCCTGACGTTGTCAAGCTCAGGAATTGTGCAAGTGTCTGAAGCAAACAATTCTCTAAGTTAAAACATTTTATCTGGAAGAGAAACTGAAAATGACTTGCTGGAACCAAAAACATTTCTTCTACAGCAGGATTTAGCTAGGTACCTGAACTGCCTCTTTCTGCAGCATCCACAACCTGCGACCTCCTCCTCCACAGGCTCTGCTCAGCCAGGACTGATCCCAGTAATTATTATCCAATAAGTCAGACTAAAGAAGGAGCTTTGCTGCTTTTCTGTAGGAGAAGAGCAGCACCTTTCCCATGGTAAAGTGATAGGCAGCTACTCTTACAAAGTTTAATTAGTGTTTTGCTACTCACATTACATAAAAAAAAGGCCTTTTGGGGTCAGTTCTCATCTATTCCTGGAGCAGACAGACAGAACAGACAGAGACCACGTCGGGAGCAGCACCCAAAGCCTCCAGCTCAGGATTTCACTTTGCCCTCAACACACAGGGTGACCTTGGCTGCACTACAGCAGTTTTCCCGCAGCCAGCTGACCGACAGAGTATTTTTATCTGCTTCCGAGCACTTCAAGGCAGTTTGCCGAGTGGGGTTATTCCCAGTGTAAGGCATTGCCCTGTCTCCCTCCTAGAGCAGGTGCTGCTGGCACTGGAGCAACTGGGGAATTCACTGCCCAGTGAAATCAGCACTTTTACCTTCCTATAAAGCACCTCCCGCTCTGGGAAACTGGGCACAGCTTTCGTTTTCTCCCTCTCCCATTTCCCTGCAGAGGAAATGCCCTCTTAAAACAACACCGTAAATCCCAGAGTGATGACACGGTGCTCCAGCCATGACTTGGCAGAAACACCCGGCTCACTTGCGAGAGGAGCTGGTGTGGAGGTGCCTGGGGGGCAGTGTTTGGACCCTGCACCTCAGGGTGCGGGGGAGACACCCACAACGCGGAGCAGCCTAAACCTGAGTCGGGTCCAGCAAGCATGGACCCAGAGGGAAAACACTGAAGAGAGGCAAAGAATACTTCCTTTGAGCGCTTATCGCAGCTCACTGGCAAGACCTCCAGTGCACCAAAGCGGAGGCATTTCCTCTCCTCACCTCATTCTACTCCTTTCGGGGAGCCCTGCGTTGAAAAGAGAAGAAATTAAGGGATCTGCTCAGTGTTTCCTGACAAGATTGTGTATCTGTCAGCACTGGCAATAAAGTATTGAGGGTGTTTGGCTTCTTCCAGCGTTATTTTCTTTTTTTTAAGCCATCAGAGCAGCACATTGGTGGGGTAGAGGGAGGAAACACCCTTCATGATGCTTCCTACCACATCGATGACGTGGTGAAGCCTTCCCTTGTGTGCACTCAACAGCACTGAGCACACGCTCATTAGTCTCAAGTGGCTCATCTGCCTCAAAATGCAACTACCACCAGCACATCTGCAGCCACAGTAGCCTCTTTCTGTGCCTCGACCATGATAAAGCCGCTCCTCCCATGGGGCTGGGGTGACACTGAAGGTCACGTTCACATCACAGAAAGTCAGGTTAAGGTTGCTCACAGCCATCCTGATGTGCAGATGGACAGACCACCCCATCCCACCAGCTCTTCCCTCCTGGGCTGGGATTCCAGCACCACAGGAAGGAAGACTGGCACCCTACACCGGAGGTCACCGGTGGCATCTCCTACCCTAGGGAGCAGCACCAGGACTTTGCATGCTACAGCAGGAAACGGCAAGGACTGGCACACACCTTTGCACTGGGGCTTGTGCAAAGCTCACCAGGGCTGCCTGGGATGGATCCAGGGTGGATGCACAGCTCTGGCTTCCATCTGAGACCTCGAGGGTGACACCTCGAGGACCTGCTACACTGCAGCACCCTGCTCCTCACCCAGCAACTCCTGCACAGCTCCGCTCTCCACAAGCAACATTCCCCAGCCCAGGAGACCAGTGCACTCCCGCACACGCCCGGTACTGGGGCACACCCCCCCCGCCCCGTGCACTCCCGCACACCCCCGGTACTGGGGCACACCCCCCCGGCGCACTCCGTGCACACTCTCTCCGGGCACACTCTCCCGCATACCCCCGGTGCCCCCCCGCGGGCGCCTCCCCGACGAGAACCAGAAGCAACCACCGAAGCAGATCCCCGGAGGTTCCGGTGCCGCCTTCACCCTCCGCCACGCACCTTGACCGAGTCCACCGGGTACATGACCGTGTGCTCCATGATGCCCGCCACGGCCCCGGCCATCATGTGGGTGCCGAGCGAGGCGCCGCTGGGCAGACTCTCGTACTCCTCACCCTCCATAGGCGGCGCGGGGGCGGCAGGGGGGGACCCCGGCCCCGCTGGGGGGGCGCGGGGGGGCGGCGGACTCCAGGGTGAGCGGGGGGGCGGCGGGCGCCAGGGCTGCCGGGGGCGCCGGGGGCACCAGGTCTACCCCGGGGGCGGCGGACACCAGGTCTACCCGG
>JAAGNO010010827.1:0-23349 GCA_033439905.1 Ceryle rudis
AAAAAAAAACAATATAAAAAAAAAAAAAAAAAAAAAAAAAAGCACCAAATGAAAAAAAAAAAGAATTCCAAGACAGAATGAACACTAATCAGAATATTTGATGTTTGAAAAAAATTTCAAATTAACATAATATCTTAGGTGACTTATTTTTTTCACAGTGATTTCTGCTGGCCTTAGCATGCAATTAAGCTGCTGTCTAAAGTGCCATATATAGAGAGATCATAATTTGCCATGAGGATGCTATCTTCTCATTTCTGAAAGCATTGGAGTATGCTTGACTATTATGGATTATACTGTTGAGATCTTTTCATGAGTCAAAATTGCTGAGTCATCTTTCAAAACTCTGTGTATTGAGAGATGTTGCAGCAAAGAAGTCCATCATTGTAGTCTTCTTTTCAGTTTCCACTACTGAGGGCTCTGCTACAGCTGACAAGATGCTGCTGTGAAGAATCTTGTAGTGGCTCTGAATCATGGCTGCTATTGGCGAATATAAGAAGATATTGAGATGATACATGAGATCAAAACATCTGGCAAAATGAAAAAATAATAAAATAAAATAATACGACACAAACAGAACTGAAAAAACCCATAGGTTAGCTTGATATATAAAATATTCATCTTTTAAGATATAGTGAACAAGGAGAAACAGATTAAACAAATTACCTAATCATTTGTAAATCAAATTCTAATTATAGTAAATCTTAGGAATAATACTTCTGAAAAAAATAAATAAAACTGTAGTGATGAAGAAAATGTTTATTTCTGTTTACCAGTAAGCTAAATTTAATATTGATTGATTCTGATAAATGGGGGGGGGGGGAGAATAATTAGTGAATAAAAAAAATAATAGGTTATCAGGCCAAATGAGATTTATATTCCATAAAAAGTGTATAGAGTGATTTCAGCCTTCAGAAAGTCTTCAACTAACACAATCCTTCAAAGATAAAGACAGGATAATTTTTCCACTGACCACATAATCATAGATTTGTCAGGGTTGGAAGGGACCTTAAAGATCATCTTGTTCCAACACCCCTGCCAATGGCAGGGACACCTCCCACTAGATCAGGTTGCTCAGAGCCCCATCCAGCCTGGTCTTAAAAATCTCCAAGGATGGGGCTTCCACCACCTCTCTGGGCAACCTGTTCCAGTGTCTCACCACTCTCATGGTGAAGAACTTCTTAATGTCTGACCTGAATCGATCTATCTCTAGTTTTAATCCATTCCCTCTAATCCTATCACTGCCCGACAGCCTAAAAAGTCCCTCCCCAGCTTTTTTGTAGGCCCCCTTAAGATACTGGAAGATAGTAAGAAAAAGTGATCTGCTTTGTCATAATAAGATTATATCTCCACATTATGTTATATCACATCTCTGAACCTACACCTCTTATGCCAACAAGGTCTGTGATTATCATCATTCAGGGTTTCTTCACTGGATATCTTGCTTTACAGGTACAAAACTTCATAATTTATAATTGCAGGAGGAATAATGGAATGTGTGGTGAGCTCCTTTGCATTCAGTCACTACTCCTGGAATTTATTTGCTTTTTCACACTAACTGGAAAGAACAGAAAAGACTTACAAATATATGAAAATTTCACTAGCATATTCCAAAAAATATATTCCTGAACAAAGACATTAGGTTTTCAGCCAATCTGATATGAAATTCAGTCTGAGGTTCTACATAGTCACATGAGACTTCAAGCTTGAAAGCTTTCTTCCTTCAACATCTTTCTGTGGTCTTAGACATCAAATTAGGCCTGTCTTTCCTATGATGTACTACAGTGGTCAAGGTTTAGGGTCAGAGCCATCCATTAGACATATTAACAGACACTCTTTTTTAATCTCTCTCCTTTCCCAAAGAGGAAGAGTAAGGGAGTAAGGGAGAGACACTTATGGATTGGAAGCAAAAACTGAAACAGTTTTAATGAAATAATAGCAATAAATTAAAATATATACAAATACATACAAAACCAGCATTGAATGCAAACTCCACCACCACCACCCTGATGTCAATTTTGTCACCATCACCCGTGATACTATGGAGCAGGCACTGGGGAAGTCCCAGACTGGACACAGCAGCAGAGGGGAACCGGATCCAGGAGCTGGATTCTGGAACTGGATTCAGGAACAAACAGATCAGGATCAAAGGCAGAATGGACATAGTCCTCCTTGGATGTTGGCCATTGAAGAAGAAGAAGAGAACTTGACTCTTGTGATCCCTCAGCTTTATACCAAATATTACATATATGGATGGAATAACTCATTGGTCAGTTTAGGTTCACCTGTCCCATCCACTGCTCCCTGCAGGTGTGGCCTTTTACTTTCTGCACCCCACAATGTGGTACACAAGATTTAGCAGTGACCTTGGTCTGCACACCAATGCTTGGCAGTAACTATAAACATCAAATGCTATCACTTCTAGAAGCAGACATTGTCTGCAAAAGTATGCCATTAACTTCAGAAAGTACAGTTAGTTAGAAGAGACATCTGTAAAGTAAAATCACTGAGCAGAATTAGTTTGAACTTTTCAAACTCAAATGAGGACATGAAGTCATGTGACTGTCCTAATCAGCAAATTATCTCAAACTGAGGAAGTTCAGTCTGGTTTCCCTGATGCACAGTCAAGCTATGAATCTTGGGAGTGGCAGCTTGAAGCATTTGAACTATGTAACTGCAAGGCCCTACAAAAAGCTGTAGTTTAACATTGACTCAGAACAGAACAAGTTGTTTTCATTATTTCAACGAAGTAAAATATATGCATGCTTTTCTATCATGGAAGTAAAGCTGATTTTGTGGAAGTTGCATTTCTATCTAATAGTTACTTCAGCAGAAACCACTCTAGATTCCACTCTGGATTATCTAAAGTACTAATCATCACTGTATGACTGATAACAACCTGACTCACGCATTCAGTGTGAGGTATCTTCCCAACACACATACTGCCATGGATATGGGAAACAAATCCCATTTTTACAGTCCCAAACAGAGAAGCCAATGGGTAGTCTCTGAGACAGAACATTTTGTCACAGCTGTATCCCAGAACGTTCTATCTTATTTTCAAACAATGCAGAGACTTCCTAGTAGCAAGTAGTATATAATAAGAACACAACTATTTTGTTCACACATCTTCATAATCTTCTAATAATATAGTACAGCATAATTCAACAAAAGAGATCCTTTCACTATCCTGTATATTACAAAGCCAGAAAATATTTACTTGTATAACTTCAGACATAAATACTAGGACTGGGGAGAAAAGCTGCATCTATCTTCAAATATGGAATTATAAAGTGAACAGAAAAAACCCAAAAGATACTGCTTGAGTCAACTTTTGACTCTTAAACAGGGGAATGGAGAAGAACTTAATTGTTTATTGTTTTTGACTTGCCATCTGACATTTCATGAATTTCATAATTTCATTCTATTCATAATTTAATAATACTTTTTAATTTAATTGAGCCCATTTAGTTTAGCATATTTTCTGAGAACAGTGAATGTAGAAAAAAAGGTCTTAATAACAACAGTAATATGAATTATAGCATTACAATACTAGATGTTTCACAAAAAAATAGCATTTTTTTTTCCTTAGAGGAGTTAGGCATATTTCTAAAACACAGTTGATAAAATAAATTGAGGTATTCTAAAGCCAGACAGGATCACCATGATTATTATTTGACTCTCTATATAATGCATTCCAAATAACTTTACTGAATAAAGTATTTTGCCAGGAATTCTATAGAATTAGAGTACAAACTCTCAAAACCTCAGTACATAAATCTCATCATATCTCCTTCAGTGTCACTATACCCCAGGAGGGAGACACTGGTGCATTGTCTGGCTGAGGCTCTTAGGGACTAACTCCATGAGCTGTTCAGGATATCAAAAGGGCAGAATTTAGGCATTACATGGAAAGATATGATACTGAAAATACCAATTAACTCTGACAAATCCTGGAAATTTTTTAATTCTACAAGGAATTTCTTTTCTTTTTTTAGTGTCTAGCCACAACATTGTATTTTCACGGAACTGCATTAGAATGAATGGATTGGTGTAGTGCTGGAAATAGGAATGAAGGAAGGCTGCACAGTACACATCCTATCATGTTGCCTGCAAGCACATGCAGAACAGCTGGTAAAGGCTGGTGGGAACACAAAATGATTACCTCATTTGCTGGCTCAGGAAATCAAAGTCTGGATTCGCTTACTCTTGCATTTGATCAGAATCCAGAAATCAATCATTAAACCTCCTTTCACCCTCGTCACTAGCTGTAGGCTAATCTCAATGTGCCTGTCTGCTTCTGTAAAGAAGGGAAGCCTGCAGTGGGGATCAAGCGACAAGACAAGATGTTATCAAGGCATGATACACACTGACAGAATCAGGCTCCATATGTAATGTAGCATTAGTTGGCTTTTTCTTTTAAAGAATGTAGTGAATGTCAACCTCAGTTTTAAGGAATAACTTAGAGCTTAAAGTAGTGACCAAGGATATAGACAACAAAGGATCAATTTTCTCTCCATCTTCAGTGATATAAACCATTTTCCATCTCTTAAGTATCTTCCACTCACTTTCATAAACAGCTTAAGGTGTCCATGTTTTAGTCTGGTGGTGCTAGGACTGAAAGAATGGGGGAGGTTGCTTGCACTCCTCCCTTCCAGTAAGAAGTTATTCTGATTTTTAGGAAAAAAAAGCTGAAGGTCTTTAAGAGAGGATTTCTCTCCCACCCCTGCCCAAGTCATTCTTCTCTGGAAAGGGAAGGACATGGATTCTGATTTTAAGTCTGGAATTTATTTCCAGTAGCATTCAGCTCACCATATAAAATCATCTGTATCTGACCTAGCCACATATGGGTATTTTTATGGAGCAACTAATCTCCTTATAAAGCACATGCTTTAAACAGGTCAGAAGATTAATAACCTAAGCATTTTCCCCCACATACTGTAGAAGTAATTAGGTGTACCTTTTTTTATATATCACCATTTATATTCAGGATATTGAAAGGTAGGCAAGATGAATCTGATTCTGGTAACTTTTGTAAAATATGTATACTACTCAGGGAACAGGGATTGTTTTGCTCTCTTTTTCTTTATCTGGTAAATCTTGACGTAATTTCTACACAGTGTACCTCCTTTAACAGCAGTACTAGAAATTGATCCTGAAACATTCCTAAAATGAGCAGACAACCATCTCTTTACAGGAGGCGTAGCATTAGGTGCTGAATTTTTCCATGCAGGGTGATAGCTCAACTCCCTAAAAAGAGCATCTGACAAGAATTTAATGTGGGTAAATTTCATTTTCTCCTTAAGGAGAAAAACAGAAGCATTTGTGGTTGGAGATCAACATCTAGTCTATACAGCCAATGTCTTGGTCTAAGTCTAAGAAGCCATCTCAGTATCAAGTTACCTTGGATTCTAAGGCAGGTCATGTCTTTTCATGTGTTGTATAAAATCCTCGGGCATCTAATACACCTATTTCACTACCTGCATTTAAAATTGCATTTTGATACTGTCACAGATGGTGACAGAGACTGTGTGTTGTATGCCTCAACATTTCTGCACCAGTGTGATCACCAGTGGGTGATGACTGGATCACAAGTTAGAAGTTCCTGTTTCCTTATGAATTAACTCTGATTTAACTGAACACTGCAACCTGATCCCTATGCATGCGCCCAGACACAGGGCTTGGAAGACCAAGGGGTCCAGAGACCCCCTAAAAACCACTGAAGACCCCTCAGAGATGGTGTTGGTCATGCATGCCACTGCCAGGTGGTGTGTGCAGTTAAGCAAAACAGTTAAGGATGAATATTCAACAGGACAAACCAATAAAAGAGCAGGAACAACCAATATCAGACAGAACATTCTCCCACCAGACTTGGAAATGAATTGGACTGACAGGACACTGCAGATCTGTGGTGGTATCTATCACACTGACCCTTTTTTTCCTTTCTTTCCTTTCCCTCTCTCTTTGTTATGCAAACTTGTTGTCGGGCAAATAAAGTCACTTGGTGCTTGACTCCGTTTTGAGTCTTAATTCTGCTCCCAAGAATACGATCAAAACCTCGCTCTGGTCTATGACCAGCACGTGACAGATACCTGATAACTGGTCGATCTTTAAAACATACGATATCAATCATGTCAACAGCATGTTTTTTAGAGGACACATCATGGAATATGTCAACAGTGTCACACAAGCATGCAAGCATAAACCTTCAGCACTAAAAGCAGTATCAATCATAATTTAGTTCTCATCAAAAGCAGGTATTCAATCAGTTTCAAGAGAGTTTTTATAAATCTGTGTTAGTTAGCATTAGCAAAAAAATTTACTAATTACATCAATCATCATAAGCTGCATTATCATGCTTGAGACCAGAATCAGGAGCAACGGCCTGTAATTGTCCAGGTCACTCCATTTGCCTGTTATATAGAATTAACTTGGTCCTTGGTAAAGTGTTTTAAAACTTTATCTGAAACTTATTTATATCTGATAATTTTCAAAAGTCTAATTTTAGTAGTCAATATTTTATGTTCTTCTGGCTGATGTAAGGATGAAGCTTATGTTGTTGTCACAAAAAATATTTTTTTTCAAAGGTTTTTCTCCAAATGCAGATAGAAATAATAGAACACTTCTAACCATGATTGATTATTGCTGCTACTAGTTCAACAAGTGTCATGTTTCTTTAAAAAGAGAAAACAAGTGATTTAGTTAGAATAAATACACACTTTAGACAGATGGAATTTTCCAAACATCCAAAGGATGAAGAGCCAAATGGAAGAGGAAACAGCAGCTAATGTATAACACTATATTTTATAACAAAAATAACTGTCTTAATTACCCCAATTTTATTTTAAAGAGGAAAAAGGCCACGTTTCCTTTATTCTCCTTAGTAATACAATGAATCCTAGAGGTAAAAGCAATGGCTTCTCTATCTGAGAGTAAACACCTCCCTCTTCTGGGACTTTCGGTGAAATGCATGGCAATTAAGATTCCAGACACTGCAGGAAGTGCTGTTCAGTTCTCTGTGCACATATCATATAGGAAAGCTGGCCATTAATTCTTTTAAATCTAGTCTGTCATTAGCTTGTGAAATAGAGAATCATATTTTTTTCTACTTATTCTCCTTGATATTTTTTATCTCCCAAGGACCTAATTTTCTTTGTTGCAGAGCTAATCACTATCTGCAAAAGCAAGGCAAAAGGAACATATGTTTTTAGGATACTTCAGTTATTAGTGACACATTATCGGTGACCTGCAAAATCCTATCCCATTCATCTTTTAAATTATTAAACACTCTAAGACCAAATGAAAAGGCACTATCTCTTTATCAGACAGCTGCATGTACTGTGTTAAATGGTTGGCCAATTTTTATGAATTATTAAAAAACACAGTAATTTAGCCAAAATTAAGTTCATTAATGTCTAAAGGATTAATAATTAAAGCCTGGCAACAAGTCTCTCCCTCTCTGTGGAGCAAGTATTCCCAAACTGTGCTTTCCTAGGTGCATATTTCTAGTATGGTACTCATCAACTATAAACGGGTTCTTAAACTTATCAGCAACTTCCACAGACATTAATACTATGTTATCATAGATGTTGCTGCCAATCAAATCATCACAGGTGTAATAGTACCACGTTATGTGAAACCACTTGTGACTGTTAATAAGAAGTGGTGTCAAAATGGCAAGGGGCACAGACTCTGTCTAGACTTAGTACTGACAATCATAATTTATGGGAGTAATATCTTCTAGCAGTGAAGCTTCCAAGATTTATGAAAAAAAGTCATTGTGAACAGTTCTCAAGTATATTTTGTAGTCATTTTTGTACAAAACACTGTAGAATCTGTCATGAATACAAGAAGTGCAATTATCTCTAGCTCTAAATATTCCTCCTTATGTGTACGTACACAAACGTGTTTATTTGGGTACAGCTACAAACAAAATGCAGTCTATAAGAAAGTATTTTTGTGTGTGTATAGGTATGTGAAAATGTTAAGTATCATGGAAGAACTTTTATTTGGGAACTTGAGTATGTGAATACATAGAGGTTACACACATAGATCATTTACTGAATTTACATGCCTACTGGAATAATTTTTTAAAGAAAATATTTTACAGTCTATATACCACAAAAATGCTTATTTTATTTAGTTTCATTCTTCTATTAAAAGTAATGAATTTTGTAGCAAACCCAAGCATAGATTGTGTTTAAAGAAACTCTTTTTTCTCATTAACTAACTTAGAAGGAATATAATGATGAATAAGTAAAAGCTTGTCATTTTTGCAAATATTTTTGTACATAGTTATTTTATTTAGCATAGTAGAATTAGTTCTGAGGAGAGGGGAAGGATCACTTCCCTTGACACACTGGAAAAATAATCCTCTTAATGTAACCCAGGATACCATTAGTCATTTTTGCTGCATGGGCACATTGATGGATCATGTTCAACCTGGTATACACCAGGACCCCCAGGCCCTTCTGTTCAAAACTGCTTATGCTGGGACCAATCAGCTAGAATATTAATGCATGGTGTTGTTCCTCCCCAGGTACAGTGTTTTGCAATTTTTCTTGTTCAGCTTCATGAAACTGATGTCAGATCATTTCTTCAACTCATTGAGGTCTCTCAGGATGGCAGGACAAGCCACCTCTCCCAATTTTCTGTCATCAGAAGACTTGTTGAGGGCACACTCTGCCCCATCATCCAGATCACTAATGAAGACAAGCAGGATTGAGCCTACTATTGATCACTGGTGTACACCACTAGTGACTAGCCTCCAACTAGACTTTTTGCCATTGGTCACCATCCCTTCAGCCAGTTTTCTATCCTCCTCAATGTGTGCTCATTCATCTTATACCTCATCAGCTTAGTAGTAGCATTGGCAGTATGTTATTGGCAGTAGCATCGCTATTGACAGCAGCAATAATAAGAGTAATCTTAATAATTATATTTCCTATTTTAAACTGCAAACATTAAACCTTTAGGATTTTAAAGCATATTGTATTCAAGGAAAATCCAAATATTATTCTTGGGGCATTCTGGATTTTGTGGAATGACCAGATTCACATGAGAAGTACAAAACTGGTCATTTCAGAAAGTCTATGCAGCATTAGCCATAATTTTACTTAGATCCCTGGGATTCACTGTACAGTAATAACAAGAAAAAGAAATAGGGAATGAAGAACCTCTAAGACACTAGTCAACTCCATGTGTGCCCATCAAGAACTGCTTGGAAATGCAAGAGAAACTGAATTGGGTGAAACTTGTCTCTCAGAACTACAGTCATAGTGTCTTTATAAGCAAAGAGGAAGAAACTTTATGCTTTTGAAGAGCCAAGGATTGCTGTTGGCCTATACTGAAATCTTCAAATTCGAGCCAAATACAGTTATTTTTAATGTTGTTATTATTAAAATAGTAAGTTGCTTAGACTCAAATTAATGCAGATCGCCTCCCTATCAACATTCTGAAAAGTGATCTGCAAAGAAAAGCAATCATTATCAACCATTCCTCTCTGCTGTTATGCATCTTTGCCAATGTGCCTTGGACACTCAGGCCAATGGTGACAGTTTCCCTCAGACTAGAGATGGGGGTGTTGCAGGGAATGTCAGGATCCCTTGGTCTGCACTGTGAAGAAGTAATTTTTTCAGTGATTTTACTTTTCAGCTCAGTCCCTTCTAACTAACTGCACTTTCTGAAGTTAATGGCATATTGTCACAGACAGTGCCTGCTTCTAGAAGTGGTAGTAAATAATGTTTAGAGTTATTACTAAGGACTGGCATGCAGAAAGACTCTTGCATATACTTGTTCCTGTGGAGACAAAGGGATGCACAGTCCCTTTTCTGGGACTGTGTCCAGTCTGGGAATTCCCTAGCACCTGCCCACAGCATCTGTGTGATGGTGACATAATTGCCATCAAGGAGGTTGGGTTCAATATTGGTTTTGTATATCTTTGGATAAATTCCATTTTATTGTTTTTATTCCATTAAAGCTATTTTAGTTTTCTAATCCATAAGTCTCTGTCCCTATTCCCTTTCTCTTCCCCTTTGGGAAGGGATAGGGATTAATTGAGACCATCTGTCATTCAGGTAGTGGCCAGCCCAGCCCTAACCCTTGACAAGGGGGCCCCTGGCAGGTGTGGCACCATTGGCACAGGGATCCAGCTGAGATGTTGCCCCCTCGCAGCAACCCTTGAAATGAAGATGGTCTTATCACTGCTGTCCTGACATTTCCACAGAAGAAATTACAAAAGCACCACAGGGAGTGCCAAAAAAAGAGCTTACAGTTTGGGCCCATGTCAAATCCTGAAGCCTCCTACTTCCTCTGGACTTATAAGGAAAAATACTTTCCCTTTGCTTTACCTGAAGCAACACTGCCCCCCATGTTAGTACAGTTTATCATAATATGAGGGGTTTGGCTTTTTTTTTTTTTATGCAGTATGATTTATAAAAATGCAATTAAGTGCAAGACTTAAACTTTTCCAAGGTGGGTCAATGTTTTATATCTAAAAAAAATCATCATAAAGTTACTTACATTCACAATAAACAAGCAAACAAACAAGAAAAAAAAAAAAAAAAAACAGCAGTGACTCTTCCATAGGAGTTTAAATTTTTGCTCTCTTTCATATTTTGGGGATTCATTGTGTTTTCTCTCTACAATGTAACTGTTATTTTTGTTTAACAGAGAATATTTATAAGCAGTCTCTGTGCGGCCCCTAGTGGAGAGACTTTTAGACAAAGCATTTTATGAGTGAGAAAAATAACAATTAGCAATAATACCTGCGTTTAGCTGATCCACTTTTTTTTTTCCTAGCAAATATTAAAAGTCAGATTTATACACATAATAAAGTTTGCTGTAGTAGAAATAAAGAAAATTGGCATAACTCTGTTGGTTTATTTTTCAAACATTAATTTCACTTGATAAAAAGAAGTTTTTTTCAGGCTGATGGAAAGAACTTGTCCAACATCAGCACAGCTGTGAGAGTAAGTCCAGCACAGTAAGACATTTTAGCATCACAAAGAAACAAAATCCTGAACTATATTTGCTGCATTAATTCTTATGTTTTTTCAAAAGAATTATGCTTCAGATAGTCAGAAATATTTTTGTAGTGCAGCCTAGGCCCACAAAGAAAGTTACATTAGGCAGAATTTTAGGATAAGTTCAAAATGTATCTTCCCAAAATCTCTGTTCAACTTTATAAATTCAGAGTTCTTTAATTTCTCAGTTTATTAAAATCAAATTCCCTTGTTCCCTATACAGATGCTACCAAGACTCAGACAGTTATACTGAAATTGTAAAATTTTGTAATTTTTTATTTATTGATCTTTCATTTTTTAATCTTAAGCATCTCATTTCCCCTCTCCTGCTCTCTTCTCCCAAAGAAAAAGGAACTTATAGTACCTCCCAGTTCATCACTACTTGAAACACTTACCTGAACCATGAGAAAACAGAATCAAGTCCATATAGAAGAGAGACTTGAACCCAGATGTTCCACTTCCCCCCCACATATTCAGTAGGGTGTCTGTACTAGCCAGGAAAAAATATGAAGAGCTAATACATGAAATACATCACTGTTAGGATGCTTACTGGAATAGTCTGGCCAGTGTCAGATAGTGTTTGTTGACACAGTGCTGAAACAGAAGTCCCAGGATGCTACATTCCAAGAAGTATTCTTAAAAGAACTATAGATGAGGCAACCCTATTTCTTGAGAGAAAAAGTTGTTTTAGGCAGGAAGGTACAAGTGGTACTGTGCCATTTGTACTCACATCCAGTTCTCAGTTTTTACAGAGACAGTAATGTAATTTATTTTTTAAGTCACCCGTGTTGATGTTATTCCTCTTTTGAATCTGAATATTAAGTTTCCATTATGGCATGGAATCTTATTATTTCTAAGACATAGTGAATATTTAAGTGTAACGGGGACATAGCTTCAACTACATTAATTCCAAATGCCCTATATTCTAGAGAAATACCTGTAATAATCCACTTGATTGGTTGGGTGCAGGTATAAATTCAATCCCTCATAGATTATTGTCTTAATCAGTGTCTCCTATATTCCAGATGTCCAATCTGATTAGTCAAGCAGGTTGGAGAGCACTTTATTCAGTCCAAAACTATCACTAAACTGTTTCAATGCTTTGCACTGTCTGGTTTCTGCAGTTCCCTATCACAGCAAGGGTTTAATCTTCCTAGGCTGTAAATGTTTGACTCAGATGTTTTACCATAACTTTCTGAAGTTAAAAACCTTAGAGAATGATTTACTATTAGTAGTGGAATGGTTTTCAAATATTGGCAATGGACTGATAGCACCAAGAAAGGTGAGAGTTTTCTCTTGATACATCCAGCCTCTAGGAAAATAAAGGAGTCTTAAAAATCTTTTTTTGCAAGCCTAGGAATAGGTCAGGTTAGCAAATGATTAAAAGGAAGAGACTGATGAAAAAGTATGGAAGTTAATATTCTTCATTTATTCTTCTTTGATAATTTAAAAGTACAAAGCTTTTTTTCATTCTTTCTGATCTAAGTAGACATAGGTAAATAAAAATTAAAACACAGTCGTTCTTGAATATAAGAAATAGAAACATCTTTTAGCCATCAGAAATTGAAGATAGGCATTTTTTTGTAAGCTAGCATGTACTTTAAGACCCTCTGCTTTGTTACAGATTCTTTTTTCTTTTTTTTTTTTTTTTTCCTCTGAGGTGATGTGAAAGGATAAATATAACATAAACAAGCTTAATACAGTGGCTTAGCTCTGGGTGCTCTATAGTAGTAACTATGTGCAACATTGTTCACTTCAAGAAATCCCTGCAGTTTTTAAGAACAATACATTTCCAGTTGCAGCAATACAACAAAGTATTATTTTTTTTATATTAATTGTTTAAAAAAAAAATCCTGCTTTGAGATTTGTCTATATAATTGGGGTCAGTGTTGTTTTATAATGTTGGATAGTTGCATTATTTCAGTCTTCCCTATTTGTCTTTGAACTAGTAAGTTCATTATGATAAATAAAGCCTATAAATATCTAGATTTTAGTTTGTCCCACTTTTCTTATTGTTTTTCTTTCTTCCTCCTAAATTCTGTGTAATAAATGTGTAAGACTAGTGAAGGGGGTTTCAATGTACTGAAACCTGACTTTTTTTTACTTCTATGAACATTTTTGTGTAGTTTAAAGAAAGGACTTCAGAGAAGTTATGGTTGACATTTGTAGTAGAGTTTAACCTTTTCTAACACAGCAAGTACCATTATCTGTAGGACAAAACCTGATTTTTCTTAATATAAGTTGACATTGAAAGTTTTATAACGAAAATTAAAAAAAAGATCAACAACGGAGTGTCTTTATTGGAGATGCATAGGAGAAAAATTATGCATTTTGTTTCAGAAACATAAAAACTGAGGGATGTCCTGTGCCACTCTAAATTTCATTCTGGTCAGCCATATGCACTTAGAAAGTTTTCTTATTCCTCTTTTGAATAGCTTAAGTTTAAAAATTCCCTCTGTGTGCACCTATTTTTACGGTTTTTATTTTTATGTAGGCTTCCCTTTAATTTCTCACAGATAGCTATATTGCAGTTTTTGTACTTTTGAATCATATATCCATAGTTATCATTTCTTCATGTAACCAAACCCTGTTGACCATCTGAATGATGCTGAAGCTGCATTTAAATTAACATGGTCTGTTCTTTCTTGGCTTTCTTTTCAGGGGAACTGGTTAATGTGAAATGATAAGAAACTGATGTGGACCTTATTTCACCCTGAGATGGAGCTGTGATGCAGGCTGGGACAAGCACTGTGCTTAGCAACTCAGAAACGCTCAGAGGCTTATTAACATAAATATACACATAGTGACAGTATCTGCTTTTTAATACCTTGATATATTGATGAAATTAAATTAATACTTAAATTATTCTGATATTATAAAATTGTGACTCATGCTTTTCCTTTCAAAACATATATCAGATGAGTTAAATTTTGAAAATAATCTTTATTTCTAATAAGGTTATAATAGATCGATCATGTCACCTTATGTCACAAAAGCATCCACAAAACAGACATCAGCAGCTACCCCAGAATGCAGATTTGTTGAAATTAAAATTACTCAGCATTCCTGACAAAATTAACTACTACTACAGAACTAATTCCTAAGCTTTAAGGATTATTCTTTCTAGAAAGATAAACCAAAATGTGCACACACTCACTCATAAAGGGAAAACCTCCCACACAAGGGTATCCAGAGAAGTATCACTCACTCAAAAAAGGGGGTGAGGTTCACTCAATCCTCAGAAGTATCCTTGGACTGCATACAGTATCTCCAAGGGGAAGGAAGGTCCAACTGCCAGGCCTGCTTGCTCTGAGGAAAATATAACTCAACTTGGCTCCTTAGTGGGGTTCTATTTATAACCTAGGCAGTGTGCACTGTGGTCATTATAATTAGCTGGGGGAAAGCGCATGACAAAGGCTGGCTGAGGGCCTGGGCCCTGAGGTGCCTGTTAATTGCTGTGAGGCACTGTTAATGGCTGTAAGGCACCAAAACGGTCTTTATCAGGTCTCCAGCAAGCCCTGGGTTTTGTCAGCTTTCCACCAGGGAGGCTACAGCTGCCATGCCTTTACATGTGCAAATGGTATGAATTAACAAATATTTCCATAATGATTCTCTTTAATGTCTCTAAATGTAATCTTGTGAAAAGTGAAAATGAAATGTTTAGTTTCACAATTCCCATAATGATCAAACAACTATATATTTTTTAGATATATTACAATTAATAAATCATTAAATTTCTTTTAGTACATGTAGATCCCTTCTAAGATGGTGAGAATTGTGTACTTTCTGTTGTAGAGCAATGCAAGGAGACCATAAGTTTAGTTTTAGGGTTTTTTATGAGAAAAATAAGTATTGCTAACACCATCTATCCTGATAACACTAATATAAACAGATCTATTCCCAGCTGTTGTCACAAACTAGTTTTAAAACTTCAGTATGTCTCTTTCGTGGATACAGTTCCTATGAGTCTCTAGCTTTTGTCTTACAACATGCATAATTCATGGGCAACAAGACCAGGTCCTCAAGAGACAGCCATGTTTAGAATGCTAAGGGAGTAAGAAATTTCTTCAATACTGTTGTTGAAAAAAAAAACATGAAGTGTTACAGTATATTGGATTTATTTCTATTCTGTCTATTTACTTGTAGATTCAATTCTTTTAATCTCTTTCTCTGCTTGTGATACAAATAGATACAAATGCTGTGTGTTCATTTTCTCCTTGAGAAATTTCATTTAAAAATACATAAAAAAGTAAAATGCAGATAATGATATATTTTGAAGAATGCATTTCTGAGTGTTGAAAGAGTGAGTTAAAGTATCATCAGGAACAACAAAAACCTGAAAGTTTAAACATTGTTCTGACCAGTGGGATATATTTTTCATTAAAAAAAAAAATAAGAGTGACTATGAACTTAAACATAATTTTTTTTAAATTTATGGATATCTGTAAAAGAACATATAGGTTGTATACCCTGTGCATAATTTGAATTTCTGCTGTGCTACATCAGGTGAGACTAATGAAGTAAAATACAGAGCAGAGTATATTTCAGTTAAGAAGAGTGCTACAAAGCAATAGCATGGATGGTACAATGAGATCAGATGGCTGGAAAATGGGCTATGTCTTTTAATGTTTACAGGTTATTTTTTATTATTTTCTGGAAGCCATTAAAGGTTTTCAAACTTTTTACTTCACAGTAATATTAAATTTTTGAAAAAAAATCAGGTCTGAAATGAGAAAGTGGTTTTCAACTTCAGTAGGTACAGCTTTTGTAGACAATATGGAAAACATAGTCTCTAAGGTTTAATAACATGCGTTGGTTGAGTGCTACATTTCAAATAACTTGAGTTCACAGGCTAAAACAACAGGTCAAGTGTAATTAAAAAAAAATAGGTAAAGGAAAGTTTGATTGTCAAATTAAAGGCTTCATAATTAGTAAGTCAAATAAGTGGCCATTTAGATCATTTTTTTAATACCAGTTCTCTACTAACACAGTGGTAAGACATATTTATAGGATATTTTACTGTACTGTAGTTCCATATAAAGATTATATGAAGAAAAATTTAAATGTACAGAGTTCAGTGTCAGGAAATAATCAGACTAAGTTACATGTGCATGAACTGTGCCCTTGTCTGCAAGTACACTATCAAATGTTGTTTCTCTATGGGGATAAAAGACGGTGCCATGTTTGTTCAAGTTATGTGGTAAATCACTTTCAGAAATGTTGCTACCTTTGCAAAAGTCCCACTTGCTGGGACTGTTTCTAGCCAGTCAAAACAATTGCTTCCATTCAGAGACACCTTTTCTAAACAAGGCTAATACCATGAGTTACTTTGTCAATAAATGTTTTGTGGTACAAGTTGGTGTTTTCCTGATTTGCTTTTTTTTCAAGTAAAGTAATGGAATACATTTCCAAATACTTTAAAGTTTGTCCACTGTTTAAAATAGCTATAAAATAACCCATCACAAAATATGTTTTGGTCAATTACTTCCTTGAAAATGTAGTTCACACTTGTCATGAATGTCTATAAACAAATTAAACCTCCAGAAGCATGTAAACACAGTGATAATTGACCTTCTGTCCTGTACAACCAAGGTGAAAAATTTAGTTGTACAGCAATCATGGTACTTAGCCTGCGCTCGGTCTCCAATCTTACCTAGTGTTTAATGACAGAGCTGGAACAGGGCTGTGAGTATCTTTTAAAAATACCCACAGAGAACTCAGGAAACTGTTCAGGAGATCATGAGATGCATATGTCCTTGTAGGTTTACAGACTATTGGTTATCAGAGAATCAAAAAATGGTCTAGGTTGGAAGGGACCTTTAAAAGTCATCTAGTCCACCCCCCCACCCTGCAGTGAGCAGGGACATCTTTAACTAGATCAGGTTGTTCAGAGTCCCATCCAGCCTGACCTGGAATGTTTCCTTGGTTGGGGCATCTACCACATCTCTGGGAACCCTGTTCCAGTGTTTCACCACCCTTATAGTATTTTTTTTCCTTCTATCTAGTCTAAATCTGCCTTCTCTTAGTTTAAAACTGTTACCCCTTGTTCTGTAGCAACAGGCCCTGCTAAAAAGGCTGTCGTCATCCTTCTCATAGGCCCCCTTCAATTACTGAAACACTCCAATAATGTGTTCCTGGAGCCTTCCCTTCTCCATGCTGAACAACCACAACTCTCTTAAGTCTTTCTTCATAAGAGAGGTGTTCCATCTCTCTGATCATTTTTATACCCCTACTCTGGACCTGCTCCAACAAGTCCATATCCTTCTTGTACTGAGGACTCCTGAGATGGACATAGTACTGCAGAAAAGGTCTCACTGAAGTGGAGTAGAAGGGGAGAATCACCTCCATCGACCTTTTGGTCACGCTTCTTTTGATGTATTCCAGGATATGCTTGGCCTTTTGGGCTGTGAGCACACATTTTTCAGCTCATGTCCAGCTTCTCATCCACCAGTACCCCCAAGTGTTTCTCTGCACGAAGAATCCCATTGCCCCCATCCAGTATTGATACCAAGAATTGCCCTAACACAGGTGCAGGACCTCGTGCTTGGCTTAGTGAACCTCATGAGGTTCACAAGGACCCCCTTTTCAAGCTTATCCAGGTCCATCTGGATGGCATCCTGTCCCTCAGGTGTGTCAACTGTGCGATTCAGCTTGGTGTTATCTTCAGACATGATGGGGGTGTCCTTGATCCCACTATGTCATTGATGAATGTATTGAACAGCATTGGTCCTAGTATGCACCCCTGAGGGTCAGACATCACAAATCTCCATGTGGACATTGAGCTATTAACCACTACCTTCTGGATGTTACCATCAGACTTTATGGAAGTCTGGATAGACAACATTGCAGAATCACAGAATAATTACGGTTGGAAAAGACCTCCAAGATAATCAAGTCCAACCAACTACCTAACATTATCATGACAACAAACCCATGTCCTGAAGTGCCACATCTACATTTTTTTTGGTGACTCCACCACCTCCCTGGGCAGTTTGTTTCAATGCTTAACAACTCGTTAAGTATAGAAATTTTTCCTAATGGCTAATCTAAACTTCCCCTGGCACAACTTAAGCCCATTTCCTCTTGTCCTAATAGATGAGCTTCCATAGCTCTTCCCTTGTTCACTGATGTAGTCACTCCATCACAGAAGATCACTAGGTTGGTCAGGCAAGACTTGTCCTTGGTGAAGCCATGTTGGAGGTCTTAAATCACTTCCCTTTCCTCCATGTGCCTTATCAGAGCTTCTAGGAAAATCTGTTCCATGACCTTTCCAGGCACAGAGGTGAGGCTCACACATCAGTAGTTCCCAGGCTCCTCCTTTCTACCCTTTTTTAAAAGGATATAATGTTTCCCTTTTTCTAGTCACCAGGAACTTCACCTGACTCACAGGACTTTTCAGATATGATGGAGAGTGACTTCGCAACTACATCAGCCAATTCCCTCAGCACTCTGGGATGCATCTTGTCTGGTCCCATAGACTTGTGCATGTTCAGGTTCTTCAAGTGATCATGAACCTGACCTTTCTTACAGTGGGAGGGACTTAGTTCCCCAAGTCCCCATCTTGTGGTCCATTGACTCAGGAGGTGTGGGAAGAGAGGCTGCCAGTGAAGACTGAGGCAAAAAAATTCTTGAATACCTGAGCCTTCTCCTTGTCCATTGTTACCAGTTTGCCAGTCTTGTTCATGAGAGGGAGGTACACTTTCTTTGTCTTTTCCTTTCTGGTTGACATACCTGTAGAATCTCTTCTTATTATTCTTTGCATTAGTTGCGAAGTTCAGCTCCAGGCATGTCTTGGCCTTCCTGACCCCATCCCTACACAGTTGGGCTATCTCTTCCCAAGACAACTGTATGTGCTTCCCCTGTCTGAGCATTTCCTTCTTGCCCTTTAGTTTGACCAGCAGGTCTCAGCTCAGCCATGCTGGTCTCTTGCCTTCCTTGCCTGATTTCTTACACCTGGGGATCAACAGCTTTTGCATTTTATGAAAAGTGTTCTTAAAGATCTGCCATTCCTCATTCTCCAAAGCAGCCAGATATCATTACAGAAATACAGAATTGTGCACCTTCCTATTATTTTCTGTCTGTAATTTTTAAATCAGATTCACAACTACTGTGGGAAGTTTGGAGCTTTACAATATAAGAAGGATGTAATAATATTAGAATGTGCCCAAAGAAGGGCTGCAAAGGTGGTGAAAGGACTAGAGAGCATGACTTATGAGGTGCAGCTGAGGATACTAGGCTTCTTCAGTGTAGAGAAGGGGAGACTGAGGGTTGATGTCATTGCTGTCTACAGCTTCCTTATGAAGGGGAATGGAGAAGGAAGTGATCTGGTGTCTGCTGATAGGATGCAAGGGAATGACTTAAAACTTCATCAGGAAAAGTTCAGATGGAATATTAGGAAAAAATTCTTCACTGAAGGGGTGATCAGCCACTGTAACAAGGTTCCCATGGAAGTAGTCATCACGGTCCCAAGCCTGTTAATACTCAAGAAGCATTTGGACAACACTTTTAGATAGATGGTTTAACTTTCAGGTTGCCATGTGGAGTCAGGATTTGGACTCGATGGCTCATGTAGATCACTTCTAACTCAGGATATCCTACAATTCTGTGATTCTATGAGGCAATTATTCACTTACAGATCTCTTATTAAAACCATTAAAAGAAAAAACAAAAACAAACAAACACCGCTATACTTCTTGAGTTACCTTTTTTTTCATTATTTTGTCAAGACAAATTCTTACTTGTATGCCAAATCCATTTTAAAACATATTACCTTAATTTACATGTGTGGTGCTTAAATATATGCAGCCATATAATATATGTGTTACAAACATGTATAGTCTAAGCTACATTGTTCTTATTTTCCAAAAATACAGCCACAGAAACCTTAGAGAATAAAATTATACCAGGATTTGGGATCTTTCTTTTCATGGTCCCAGATTCCTTACTAGCTTACTGAGTACTGAACATCTCACCAATGCCAAGTAATAGAACATCTATATACGTCAAGGAAAATTGCCTACAATATTTTATTTACATACTGCAGTACATTACAATGAGTCACTGCTATGAGTTGTCTACTGTAGTTACTCCATCTGTGAGTGGCTTATATTGTATTTTGTGGATCTTTAAAATAGAAAGTTTGCTCTAAACATAAAATTCCATTATTGTGTAAAATGTAATCATAATCACAGGGGCTGGAGGGTGCTGTTAAGGTACAGCTCAAATCATTACATAGTCTCTAAGGAGTACTAGAAAACCATTCTTTTTTCAAGATGATAGATATTCATGGGATCATTACATTGCTCAGACATCTCTCAGTAGAGAGAGGGTATATTTTAGAGATTCATTTTATATATATTAACGAATCTTTTTACTGGCCTCTGGGTACAGGGATGCCTGCCTCCTACAACTGACACAATTCCTGACTGAATCTTTTTTTGCTTACAGAATGATAGTATGTCAAAACATTTATAGCATAAGCTTCTGTCTAGGTTCTTAGAGAAACTGAGAGAACCTCCAGAATACTCTAGCTGTTTCGCTTCTAACAGACGTAACATACCTCAATAGTATGACCTAAAGTCAATCTCTTGTAGAAATGTTTATGATTTGGTTACAAGCACTGGATTTGTGGTTGCATAATTAGTCTTGAAGAGATTAAAATAAGATATGTTTTTCTTCTACCCCATTTTCAATTTGTTCAAATGTTGAAAGGTTCTTAAGCAAAATTCAACTGATCCGATGGCAAAATAAAATGAATCTACAGTTAAGGGGTGCATAAGTTCAGAAAGAAACTCTAGATTCAAGTTTCATACAGGTTTTCTTTCCATCTGGAACTAGTCCACCTCATGTCAGTCATATTCAAGGGACCATAGAAAAAGGAACTGACTTCTGTTGTATGACAGCAAGGGCCTTTCTCTAAAAGACAGTGGTGTCACAGTTTAAGCCAAATGACAGTGGGAAGACTAAATGGGCTCAGATACCGAAACATTTTAATCACAGGCATATGCAATTCTATGAGCTATTTCTCTTATATGTGTTGTCAAAAAGTAGAAACCATTATTCAAGATCATGATATGAAAGGATAAGGTGTGTTCTAAAAATTAAGAGAAAGTAAGACACGGTCTGAGTGAATTCTACAGATTCTCATAATATATAACGATCTACACACAGATAATTAATGAAAAGCACCATATTAACAGATATTCATTTATGGTAAGAGTTCAGAATACTCCTTAATAAATGTTTCATGTTAAAATTGAACAAATCAAATAATAATATAGAAAATTAAATTACTAGCTTTAGCAAAAAAAAAATAAATCTAATAATAAAAAAATAAGTGGAGCAATGGAAAGCAGCAAATCAGTGTTAAACCACATTAACTCTCAGAGTTGTCCACATTTCATTCAGAACATTAGATATTTTAGAAAATTATTCTGGTTTTGGTTTGGTTTTGTTTTTTTTTTTTAATCTTAACTTTACTATCAACAAGCATTTTAGACCTTTTGCCTAACTTCAAAAGGTCAGTGGAAAATTCTACATCCTAGCAAGTCCCTTATTATGTAGTCTCAAGGATGGTTCCTCAAAGTGTCATTATGACCCACTGATCATAAAAAATGATCAAAGACAGAAAAGTTGCCAAGTTGTTTGGGTTTTTTTTTAAACAAGCAGCAAGCAAACACAGAACACCACAAAATGAAACCAACTGTTCTGTGAAATAGCTTGTTTTGAAAAAAACCCAAATGTGTTATTTCTTAAAACAAGCTTTCAAGGAACAACTTCAGAAAGGACTTTAAGAAATTATCTAATACTTTAGAGCCCCTACGGAAAAATCAATGAAGTACATTTTTAATGCTATAAACAATTTTCCTCTACATGTTCTCTCAGACCCCAGACCACTGATCAAACATCTGTATTTGCTCCTGTTTTTTAAAAGTTATTCAGAATTTCTGATATGAACAGGCCTTGTTTTGGTTTAAACCTATTCTTATTTTGCCCTGTCCAGCAGAAATATGGAAAGTAAATTGTCCCTTTCATATTTGCGGCACCCTTTTACAGATCTGGAAGTTACTTTTATGTTCCTCCCAAGTTATTCAATCGCTTTTTATTCACATTTTGTAAAAACTTTATTCATTCATGGTGCCCTTTTTAAATCCCTTTCTAGTAAACTGTACCTGTCCAGAAGTGGCCAATTTAGACATGTTAATCCAGCTCAGGCCTGCTTGAAGCTAGACTGGGAAGAAGATTACTTCAAACATTTCATACATCACACATCTAAGATTTGACCATTTATTGCAATGAACATCCTTTACTAAAATTCAGCTATTAATGGAGAATAGTACCAGACTTTTTCTCTTGCAGAACAGCCACTTTACATTCACTCCATATTCTGTACTTCTACAATCAAAGGTGAAGTATTGTTAAGTCATAAAGGCATACAACATAAACAACATCAAAAATAAAAATCTTCTGAAGCAATTTGGTAGTTGCAGCTCTTCTATGGTGGTGTTGCTTCATAATACTTGTTAGTAAATGTTCTTATTTACATTATGAGTTATGAATAAAGTAATTCATGGGGGTTTTAATTTTTCTTTTCCTTTTGTCTGTTTAGCTATTTGAACCCCTCTTCAAAGATTGGTAGCAGCAAAGTAAAATTCCTCTAGACCTTGAAAGACCTGTCAACAGGGATAACAGCTCAAATATTGTGGTGTTTAATTCCTAAACTGTCAGTACGCAATTAGTTTTAATTTAATATGGCTACTTATTTTGAAGTCATTATTTCTTTTTTTTTTTAAATGGCAATGGTATAGGCTCACATCTTCATCAGTCTTGTAAAAACTAAGGTTATCCTACTTCTGCAGGGACCTTAAAGAACTTATTTATCAAAATGTGTGTGACAGTCTCAGGGCAATATAAGTTACCTAAATATGACATGAAGCATTAAAGGAAAAACTTATCTGCACTTCCTTACAAGAAAGAAAAAATTAATTAAAATAAAAATGTATTCATTCTAGTAGTGAAGGTTGAAAACTACAGTTTATCTTGAACTGAAATACCAGTTGTTATTGACTATACCTGGTACATAAAGTACCATTTCATAGCTACTGGTCAAATGTGAAAAATGTTGATTACTATATTCCTATTCTGGTGCAACTGAATTTGAGCAACAAAATATTTTCAAATAACATCTCTTTTTAAAAAGACTTCCAGATACTGTATCCAGATTTACATTTACTGTCCATAAATTATTTTTTAAACAGCTTAGTTAGTATTTGTGTAAGTTGTATTGTCATATGTGCATTTTCACAAGGCTCTTAAGTCAGATATGTTT
>JAAGNO010010827.1:23449-38944 GCA_033439905.1 Ceryle rudis
CTTTCTTTCTTTCTTTCTTTCTTTCTTTCTTTCTTTCTTTCTTTCTTTCTTTCTTTCTTTCTTTCTTTTCTTTTTTTTCCCATGGGTGGCTTGCAAGTGTCAGATCGGTGATTTCACTGTGGTGCTTAAAAGACACACACTCTAGTTCCCTAAACTCATAACAAAGACACCTTTTAACATCTCTGAGAATGAAGTGATATTTTGAGAGAGCTTCTACCTAAGTAGTTTCAAAACTCAGTATGTCAAACTTACTGGTAAGTCTTCATAGGGAATTCTAGCTGTCCTGCCATTTATCCGGCAGATACTTAGCCTGCAAGATGGCTATAGAAAATCAGTGTGCAAATGAGTAAGTGATATTGCACGCTTGTCTACTAAGCTTCTCTACCAGAGAGGAGAGAGAGAAAGGGAGAAAGGGAAAAATTATTTACAACAATGTGTATAATACCAATGCACTTTCTAAAAAATATTTTGATTGTGACAAAGTAACACTTTTAATCATTACTTAATTATAACCATCTGTACTAACAAGCAAATGAAAACATTTATCTAGATTTTGGCAGCAGCAATCAAGGCCCATTCTAAAAAGTGAAGGTAACTTTGGGATCAGGGAGAAAAGTATATGTTTGTAAGTGATTTATCTGTGCAAGTTACCTAGAGTTCTGGCACTCTGTAACAGAATTGGGTGCAGGAAAGTGAATTCTCATTTTTGCACAGTGGTTTTCATATCAGCCACTTTTGTGTTATTCTACTGTCTACATCAGGGTCCTGAGGGCACCACCAGGCCTGGCTGCCCCTGCCCAGCTCCACTGCCCTTGGGCTTCCACCACCCTGACTACAACCCAGGAACCTATTTTAGTCTGGAGTCATCAGCCCCTGTCCCAGCAATGCTGCAGCAGGGATGGTCTCCAGCTCCACACAGCCCTGCCCTGCCTGGACAAGAGGCCCACTAAGCCTTCTCCACCCACAGGCCCTCATCCCAGACTGGCCATGGCCTGTCTTCATCCCCAGGGAGGTGCCTGATGCTGCAGGTTGGGGCTGCTCAGGTCCCCTCAGCTGCTTTGTTCCTGGCTGAAGTGATGTGACAAGCCCTGGCTGGCAGGCCCTGCCCTGATGGAGCCATTGGATCCCCTGACATTCCCAGTGTCACAGCCCCAGGGAGCCACTGGCCATGCTCTACCCTGACTTTAATTTTGGACATGCTAAAATACAAACTAAAATTCCTTTATTTGTACTTTTCATTTGCCATGTCAGCTCTGTTACATATGATATGAATACCACAGACAGGAAAAGAAAGGGAATATGTCAGAGCCACCAGCCTTCACAGTTAGCATTGAGTATCTAATTAAAATAAGTAATATACATTAAAAATTCTTGAATATAAAGAGAACATTGCATTCAATTTCCATTTTCTGAAGATAAACCTGAATACATGGCATTTTATTGGAATTTATAACCCTTTCCCAGTCCTCACACCTTTGCAAAGTCTAATTATTTGAAAGAATCTTGATTTACTTTATTTCATTAACATCCTTGGCTTCTTGGTTTTGACATTTGAGGTTTCATTTGGCTCATGTCTTACATTTTTTTCACAAATGTGATATTAGAATCATACTTTAAAATGTAATCATTTCTGTGGCAAGTAAATCACTGAAAAGATAACTACAGATATATTGTGTAAATTGGTATAATACTGTGAAACCTAGTAATACTGAACTCTAGACATAAACTAATCCAGATATATCTTTATATATGTATACACATCATACACACACATGTGTGTTAGATATTACACCATATTTCCTGAACAGATGTTGTCAAATATTTCTTTAAGTTTGTTGCAAATCCAGTTAGGATGATTTCTTTCATTTTCTGTTAGAAAGTACTGTTAAAATTTGAACCCTAAGTGTTTGTGACACTTAATTTCAAAATGCAGAAGTTTGTGAGCTGGGCCAATCTGTATTGTCCATTCAGTGATTTATCACAGCATAAAATTTATCTCAGGGGATTTAGAAGAGAGAGACAGCAGTCATGTTTTAAATTATGTGTAATCTCCTCCCTGGGAAGGAGTTGGTTTAATGGATAGCATACTGTACACTGTGGCATGGTGTTCTTCTAGTAAATGAATATTCTAACAATTTTTGCTCATCCCAGAATTATTTTCTTATCACACTGTCTAAATAGAAAGGGGAATTATATTCTGCAGCTAAAGACATTGCTTGAATGTGGACCATAATAAAATACTCTATAGTATTTTAGTGTATTCATCTTTAATGTTCTCCCACTGTAATTCAACACAGCACAGCAGGAGTTGTTAGGATAAGAATTGCTCCTGTATAGCTAAAACTTATATGGATTTCTATCATCTCTAAACTCAGTTAAGTATAACAATGGTGAGAGGATGTAAGGAAAGGTTACCACATGAAGTAAGTGATTCACCATATTAAGCATGATCACCTTGCTCTGATTTTTCCCCAAATGATCAGTATTTCTTTAGGGAACATTAGTTAAACTATATTTTTTAAATTCAGAGATTGTTATCCATTTCTGAGTACTCTGAAATTCTGAAAAATGCTGTTAAGAGCAGCTAAAAATAAAAGATAAACATCAAGTATTACAGTTTGTTACTCATGGATTTAGGTGAAGGTCAAAAGTAACACTGCTGTGTTCAAGCCTTGAGAAGAAATCACAAAAGATAAGTTACTGCCAAAATATAAAATCAGTAGCACAGGGGAAATGTCAGATGCTTCAGCTGCCTTCTATTCCTTCAAACCAGGAATTAACAGATAATTCACTTTCCCTTCAACTTAAAATTAATGCTATCTCACCACTATTAATTTGAATGTGTCAGTGACAATACTTAAAAATAAATCTATCTCCTAATCTTTATATTCTTCATGTCCAGATTCTTCCACCTTTACTCAAAGCATCTTACTCTGTTCAGAATATTGAGGAATAAGTTACTCAATATTGGTTAAATTGTGGATTACATTTTCAGATGTACATTTTAAAGTATCTATAGATAGTTGACTTGTCTCAGTTTAAATTAGAATTAATATTTCTCATTTTTATTTTGTATTCTCAGTTCGAGAGAACTGACAGGGCACATATTCTTTAATGGAAGAACTTTGTTGTAAATTTAAAAATTGCATTGTAAATGCAGTAATGGAACTTCATCCCATTTAGTGTCATCTGACAGGTTAACATAGCATTTTAAATACTGTCATTTGGAGTATGTAATCCAAACGTATGTAACACAACTTCATGGAAGTTGCAAGAGCACTCACGTGGCCCAGCCTTTGCAAAATGACCCAGATAACAACAGTTCATAAGATAGAATAAGAATGTAAACAGTGTGTAAGAGTAGGACACTCAAAATTGTCTCAGAATGCTTTTCTCTGAAACTGATAAAGCTGAATAAGGTGACCATCAAATACTAACAAGAAATTTAAAAGACACTTTTGAAACAGGGAGTCAGCTTGAAAGGGTCAAGAAAAGTTCCCCTATGGTTGGGGTTCCTCATGACGTGGTGAAGAGAAGGCATCTGAGAAGGAAACGGAACTTCTTGAGACCAGTGAAGTGAAGGTGTTTGGAAGTTTGTTGATGTTTAGTGATGTTAAAAATTTGTAAGTGCAGTTTATCTGTTGCATTGTTGATATTGATCCTGAATGAGTACTTTATTGATCATTAGTCATGTGTTCTCAATAAACCACTTCAGTTCTGATCGGACCTTAAATGATGTGAACTACACAGCTTTTCCCTGTGACAGAAGCCTCTTTAGTCTGACTCAGAAATGCTGACAGATAACTGCTTCCATCAGGTAGCTGATTATATAGTTTCCTTGAGATGTCCATTTGCCTTAACAGTACTTTCCCAAAAAGTAAACTTTCCCCATTCCTTTCACTACTCCTTCCCCACTTCTCATATTTTGAATCCTATGTCATCACTTGCATTTAACTGGTTATTTCTCTTTGTTCATCCATTTTCAGAAATGTTGCCTAGTAGCAATGTCATCAACAAAGTACAGGACTTTGGGCACTTAATATCAGCTTCTGCTACAACACATTTTCCTTGTTGCTGCTGTTTTTGTGGTGGTGGGTTGTTCATTTGGGTTTTTTTCGTTTTGTTTTGTTTTATTTGTTTGTTTGGGGTTTTTTGTTGTTACTGTTTTGTTTTGTTTTGTTTTCACTTTAGGCTATTTTGGGGGTTTTGGTTTTGTTTTTCCTCTTGCTGTACATTCCTATGATTGTTAATGAGCAACCTGTTAAAAACTCATCCCTTCTGCACCACTGCCTACATTGAACCATGCTATTAGCCACTGTTATTCATCTTTATGAGGCACATACTCAAATAAACTTGGGTGAGGTGAAGAAAATTAAACTACTTAAATTCTGGAAAAAAAAGAAAAAAAAGTAGAACATTAATGTCTTAAAAAGTGTGACTAAAGATTCTTTGTATTTTGAATTTAGATAATCTACTTCACCAGTCTGTTTTGCATGTTACACTGGGTCACCAAGTAATACCCTGTGATTGAAAATACTGGAAAATATCCTGAAATTTTACAGTAGACAGATCAGCTCCACACTATAGATTAAAAATAGCTATTATCATCTTTAAAATATTATATGTCACTATTATACAAGAGATTTTTCAGTCAAACAAAATCAAGTTTTCTATTTGGATAAGGTTTCTCCAGGTGTATAAATATTAAAAAAAACCCACAAACAACCAAAACAAAACCAAAACAAAACCACCAACACCACAAATAACTGTTCATAAACTCAGTTAAGAAATAGATGAATGAGTTTGAATAGAGTACATACCGATTAGGTAAATGCATAGGTTCTAGATGCAGCAGTTTAGTCAGTGACAACACAACATTTTTCATTACTCTGGGATCAGTGTTTTCATCTTAAATGGAGAAAAACTTTTTCAGTGACTCCAGGGGAAGTGGAGGTCTGTGATGAATGAACCAGTAAATGGGTACATGTATCTGACAACAGTAATCCATCCCTCATTTCCTTGGGGAGAGATCCCTGCTTTGCAAGCCAGTAGTTCGGGTTCACACTGTTAAACAACAAAGTTGTATTATCTTTTTTTAAAAGGTGATTCCTACTTTGTTTTTTCAAAGTATACCTGCAGCCTGCTTTGCTGTGCAGAATATCTTGAGTTCTGTATCCTAGTTAGATTAAATTAATTAAAAACACTTAGATTTTAAGTACCTCATAAGGCCAACTATATCTCTGTGCTGAATGTTTTAATAACCTGGAACTGGTGGCTCTTCAAACTACATCTGCACTGCTAAATAGGAGAGAGCAGAATGTGAGCTTGAGCACTGTAGCCTCATCATCTACAGATCTACTTATTCATCCAGTTCCGGGCTCTGTTCAAAACAGTTTATAGAGGACTGACAGATCTTCCCAAGTCTAATAAGAGTTTAAATAGCTTGATCACATTCAGACAGTTAAAAGCAGCGAATATGACTCTCCAGGAGTACGTAGGTGTTAAACACCATTTGAGATTCCCTTCAGAATCCTGCATGGCTGATGGTAGCTTATCTGCCTGAAGGGCACATGTCTTGTAGTTCCTGTACTATACACACTACAGGTGCTTCTTATTCTGTAGAGTATCTAAAATGTCACTAGATAACCACTTCTACATCCTAATTTCTTTCCAGATATTTTGATACAGTCATACCCAATTCACACATTAGAATCATCCACTAACTACCCAAAATAGTATATACCAGTGTGACCTTCCCCCCCCCCCCCATAAAAATGCTATTAACACAGTGTCAGGGGTTTATTTTTTTATTTTTCTTGCAAATTAATAAAGACTCCATATTTTTAGACCCTTTTCTCTGCATTCTGTTCTTTGAAAAAGATTTCACAAATGGGCTAAATAATAACTTTCTGAAATATGTAATACTATAATTCTATTACCAAACTATTACTGCAGTTCTTATTCTGGGAGCTGTGATAAAGAAGCACTGTAAACAAGATCAGTAATAAACTGAATTACTAGTAACAAATGTAAAAGTTACAAAAGTAGTTATATCTTTCTGCTTATTATAACCTGGTAGTTCAGCAGCTTGAATTATTAGATAATGTCTGAGGGTTTAGCACATTGTTATTTTAAAAAGTGATAAAGCAACGAAGTATCAATGGGGCAAATGAAGTATTAGGAAAATCACAATCAGTGGTAAAAAACCCTGTGTTGTTCAGGAAGTAACAGAATCAGAAGTTTAATTACAGCAACAATTGTATACAATGTTTCTCCCCCGACTTCTTGCTATGGGATTCAGTTCTGTGGTGAGCTAACCTAGGATGACAGCAAAGCACCACACAACTGCTCACTTACTCCCCCCACCATCCCCAGAGGGACAGGGGAGAAAATAGGAGGAGAAAAAGTGAGAAAACTAAGATATATTGAGATAAATATAGATACTTTAAGAAGGAAAAGAAAGAGAAAGAACATGAAGTCCGAGAAGGTGAACATCAAGACAACAAAGAAGAAAGAAGACCCTGACTTATGTCTCTTAATTTGAAAATATTTGTTCGTTATGTTTTTCCATAATTCATAGAATGTCCTCCTAAAAGTGGTACTACCTTTAAAAGAAAGCAGAAATTGTGTGAGAAAAGGCTTCTGCACCTTTATGGGATTCTTAACCTCTAACTAGTTGTCTAAGATGATTCACAATTTTTAATACTTTTACTAATTTCTTTTCATTATATGGTGGATACCTCCAACTTTAGAGATAGCTTGCTTTCTTTTAACTTGTTTATCCATGAACAGATTTTAGATTATTGTAAAAATATAAGTACTGTGCTGTTATGACAAGCTTCAAGATAGTTCAAATGAAAGAGAAATGTAAGTTTTTCTGCAGGCTGACCTGTCTAATTTAATTTTAGCCACCTAAAAATTAAGTATGTGATATAAGCAGCTCATCTTGGCACTCAGTATAATTAATGGAAGGAGATAGTCTGAATGACTGTTAGACAGATAAAGTGACTGTTCTTCCAGCTGTAAAATAATAACCTAAGACAAGCAGAAGATACTTTCCATAATTTAGAGATAGATTTAGATGACTAAATTATGGATGTCTTAAACTATATAAAATGAATCCTACTTTTAAAGTCCGTTAGATAACTAAGCCCTAAAATAATGTTTTAAAATTTAGACAAAGTATGTAAATATAACCTGATTTTACCTGGAGTAATGAATTGCAGGTGTATCTGCTATGAATGTTTGTCTTGGGTTTATATTATGGACATTAACTTGGTGAGCCTCTTGGCCTACTATATTAGTGTTTGACATTACTTGGAAATAAGCAAAACAAGGAAACAAACTCATGAGAGTTTTTTTTGTTTCACTTTGGTTTCTTTCCTCCTAGTTCAGTTTGTAACGCTGAAACTGGCATGATTCCTCTTTATTTCACATTTGAACTTGGGTTACATTGCATCCTCAAATTCTGTTTCCAGATCTCTGTTTGGACATTTCTTATCAATCATGAGAACAAGAGTAGACCAAGCACAGGGAACAATAAATGTTGTATGCTAATTGCCATTTCTCTGGCGATGAACAGGACTGATCTGGGGAGCTTTTTTAATTTATTCAATTTCAAAATCAATGAATTTCAGTCATTATTTGAAAGATATTTCAAAATAATATGTTAAATTTAAATGCAAGCAGACTGTGATCTCACTCATAGTATTATGTTCATCAGCAGGAGTCCATGGATCTTGACCTGGGGATGGATGAGGAGACAACAGAGACCTTATGGTCCAGGGTTAAAGGGAAAGCTGGTGAAGGTGATATAGTAGTGGGAGTCTGCTACAAGCTGCCTGACCAGGGAGACTGAGCAGGTGATGCCCTCTATAGACAGATAGGAGCAGCTTTGCATTTACAAGCCCTGGTCCTGGGATTTCAACCACCTCTTTATCTGTTAGAGGGACAGCACAGCAGGTCACCAGCAATCCAGGAGGTTCCTGGAATGCACTGATGACCATTTCCTTCTCCAAGTGGCAGAGGAACCAATAAGAAAAGGTGGTGTGCCGGACAGTTGTAATTTCACAGATGTTACTGATTTTTCACAAGCAAGACATCTTGAAGGAAAAAAAAAAGAGATACATGTTCTTCTGTTGAAGACCTCCTTTAACAAAACTTTAACCATATATACCTTTGCCAGTAGAGCACCACTTCAGAGGCAGAGATACTCTGAGCAGATACATCCTCAGCTCTAGATATCCTGAAATATCTAAAATTACAGCCTCTAGACTTACATCTGGAGAAGTTCTTCATCAACAGTAATATTTGTAGATTTAGGATTGGTGGCTGATAAATATAATTATTTAAATAACATTAAATATCATTAGCTTTATGACTAAATCCATAGATCTATTTAACAGAGTTCCTTTGGTTTTGTTTGCCGAATGTCCAAAGTCATAGAATCACAGAATACTAGGTTGGAAGGGACCTCAAGGATCATCCAATCCAACCTTAAGTCATCATAACCTAAAATCTATTTTGCCTAAAGTTTCACTTTTATACTGAAATAACAGCAGACTATGACTTTTTCAGATATGTCATTGTGAAATGTTCAAAATATCTGACATTTTTAAACAAGACAGCATCTGGCAAAACAGGCACACATAGAAAAGCATGTGGCTTACCTTTCCAAAGGTCTGGTGGAGTGGGCTTATTAAGCTCCTCTGACAGCAAATAGAGATAAAGAGAGAGTTTAGTGTATCTGATGCATTTTAGAGATATACTCTACTATCACATAAACTACTGTCTCAAACTGTCCTCTCCTTTCCCCTGTGGAGAAGGACTTGGGGGTACAGGTGGATGAAAAGCTGGATGTGAGCTGAAAATATGTGCTCAGAGCCCACAAGACAGACCATCTGGCATACCTAAAAAGAAGTGTGACCATCAGGTCAATGGAGGTGATTCTCACCCCCTACTCTGCTTTGGTGAGACCTCAACTGGAGTATGGAGACTATTTTAGAAGTCAGACGTGTTAAAAAAAAAAAAAAAAAAAGTGGTGGCATAATCACTTGTCAGTTGCAACTATTCAGGAAAAACAATGTTCGTATAGGAACAGCTTTTCAATTTTTCCATTCCGTTCACTTTATTCCTGGCACTAAAAGGTGGCTATAAAGCCTTAGATGATGTTATTCTAATCAGTGCTACCAAAAATGCAGTCAAAACTTTTTTGGCTGCAAGAAGTTGGCTTTCCAGGATACATTAATAATTTTATTTTAGTTCATTTGTATTTCACTCATGTTCACATTTGTTGGTTTATCCTTCATGGCCTCCTAGTATTTTGAAAATAAAACCAGCTACTGGAAAAGATACAGGCAGTGTGATAAGAAAAAAAAAAAAAAAACAAAAAAAAACCCAAGAAAACCCAACCAAAAACAAACAATCTATGAAGCTTTTGAAGCTTGATCTCACTGACTTGCTTTAATCAAGAGATTTGGCTAGTTGCTGCTAGTGCAAAGGCAAGTGGAACCTTTCCCCCATCCACGTCCTTCACCACATATTCATTTACAGTCAATTAACCGATCTTCAGCAAAATCACAGGAGCTGGTTTCGTTTACACATGTAACAGACTAAAACTGTAAAGTAAGCTATAGCAAAACAAGCTTGAAAGGATAACACTTTGCTTTAAGTGTAGAAATGGCTTAGAGCAGATAATTATTGAAGCTGAGATGATAAATAAGTCATTAAGCCATAGTGATTTGTAAATTTCTGTCTATACTTCGAGTCTAACAATGAGTTGCATTCTTTGCTATTAGTCTGAATTATCTTTTCTGATAACATTAACTGCAGTAGTCTAAAGACTACAAAGATGTGAATTGTTGAGGTTTTGTTTTTAAAAAGATGAAAAAGCCCTATCTATATATTAAGTATGCTTGTTTGCAAGAGTAGTCAGCATAAAAGGTGTCTTCCAGAATAGATTCTCATTTTATCTTCCTGGTGATAAAGAAAAACTCTAAAATCTATTTATTGAACTTGACTCAGTTATGTAAATGTTGCTTCTGCTGCCATGTGAGATACCTTAGTATATCTAGTGCATTCCTCTGGTGTTGGCAGATATGGCAAAAGACTCTGTGAGGTCTGTATCTTCCTGAATTGGCAGAGTTGGGACAGACAGATTAACCAAAGCATCTCAAATGGCTTCAGGTCCCTTTAGTTGAGCAACTGAATTGAAGCCACTGTCTCTACTACCAGCCTCATCTGACTTTACAAAATTAAACAGTTCAGTTTTAGCAGGGCACTCAGAAAATCCATCACTGAATCTTTATTCAGCCCACATCTCTGACACAGTCAAATAAAAACCAATGACAACAGGATCTTCTGCATGTCTCTTTGCACAGCATAGCAAAGTTCACAGGACACAGAAGAAGGAAAAAAATAATTATTATGGAATGACATCACCTGCTATAGCAGATGTAGGAAACTAAAATAAAGATTAATCATAGTTAATTGGGGAAAAGCAGTTGAGGTCCATTTCAATGCTATATCTCTTATTTTGTGGCAAAATGAAATGAAGACTTGGGGAAAAAATTACACAGCATTCATTCATAACTTCTCACTTAAGAAAGCTACAATTTACCTCCCCTAAGCAAGCACATAATGAGATAAGCTGACAGCTATTAGTTAAGTCAATATTTTGTGACTCTGATATTGAACTACTGGAATTTAAAAAAATAGAAAGAGCAAATACTGCTAAAAATATCTGTTCACTCTAGTTTTAAAATTTGCTTTAGCACCTGTGTGACTTTTTCTTTGCTAATATTCCAGTGAATAATTTACTGGCAGTAAGCTCCATATGCATTAAGTATCAACATGTTAGCAAAACTATTCAGATTGGAAATAGGAATTGTTAACACTGAAGATATGGAAGATTTAAATAATTACAATGACAGAGCTAGAGCATGAGAAAGTTGTATCTAATTATTACAATAGCAGCTTGTGTTTAAATCAAGTGCACCCAACATTCCCATCGCAAGCTATCTGCAGAAATCATTCAGCAATAAATTTAGAATAAAATTAAAGCAGAGCATGTTCATAGATAACTCACTACTAAATATTCTAAGAAACTTCTAAATACCTCTTAGAAATTTAAACATAAATTACCCTGAATACTGTAATAAACTGATATCATTAACCTTTTCTATATTAATTTATTTGAGTTTTCCAGTATAAAACCTTCAGTATCCCTGTCTTTCTCCTAAAATGAATACTCATTGAATAAGTAATTTTTGTGTATTTGCATAACTACTGAGATGAAGTATTTCTTTTTCTCAGGATGGCAGTATCTATTTAATGTACTTATAATCCAACCTTACAATTATCCTGAACAAAATGTACACAAGGATGAAAGAACTCTCTGACAATCATGTTTAAACTAGCTAAAATATTACCATATATTTAAATTCTATTTTCTGCTTACCTTGATAGTTTTAAGTTTTAATGCCTGAAGAGTATAGACTTGATTAAGACTTTTGTTTTGCATAATTACATTCAGATTTATTTGAATAGATTCTGAAGTCATTGGAATAAGATCCATTTATGCCAACATTTTGGTTCTGTCATTAACAGCGACATGCATTCCAAGTTTAACTTTCTAGACAAAAAGAATATTAAAGTGAAAAAGTCTGTGATTTTTCAAAGAAAAGTAGACTGTGGTTTTTGTTTATATTTGTTAGAGACACAGTGTCAAGTGAGTTTTTCACTGGTGTGGTTTACTGTCTGTACTGGGTTGACTTTAGCTGGTGGCCAGGTGCCCACCGAACTCCTCTCAGTCCCACTCCATCAACAAGACAGCAGGAGAAAATATGATTAAAAGCTCGTGAGTTGATATACAGGCAGGAAGTTTGCTTACCAATTACCATCATAGGCAAAACTGCCTCCCAGGAGCTAAGATCCATTACACTGATGAAAGGGTGCCACAACTTGTCAAGAAAACCTGACTACTGCCCATTGTTACTCTTCCATGTGGCCATGAATTACCAATGGTATCTTGGGGTGCATTAAGAATAATGTGGCCAGTAGGTCAAGGGAGGTTGTCCTCCCCTCTATTCTGCCCTCGTAAGGCCACATCTGGAGTATTGTGTGCAATTCTGGACTCCCCAGTTCAAGAGAGACAGGGAAATACTAGAAAGAGACCAATGGATAGCTACAAGGGTGATTAAGGGATTCTCTCTTATAAGGAAAGGCTGAGAGACCTGGGGCTGTTTCGCCTGGAGAAGAGAAGACTGAGAGGGGATCTTATCAATGTTTATAAATATCTAAAAGGTGAGTGTAAAAACGATGGGGCCAATCTCTTTTCAGTGGTGCCCAGTGATAGGACAAGGGGCAATGGGCACAAAACCTCTCCAGAGGTTCTCTGGACACTTTCAAAATTCCCCTGGATGCATTCCCATGTGGTCTGTTCTAGGTGATCCGGATTTGTCAGGAGGTGTCCCAGGTTCGTGAAGGATTCCTGGTTCACAAAGTACAACGCTCACACACACAACTAATAAGCAAAAAACAATATTATTCAAGCAAACCCAACTAGTTACCTAACATCGCCATACACATACTGAGCCCAAGGTGGTAGACAAACCTCCAAGCAGAAGGATGCATAGTGCAACACTTGGGAAGAGGAGTCAGTAGGTCCTAATGCCTTCCTCAGGGTGTCCCCTAGATCAAGATGTGCATCAGGTCAACCTTCTGAAAATTAATTATCTCCTCTCCCCCCTGCTGTGGCTACTTATAGCTCTCCAGACGGGAACATGGAGATAGCTCCAGCATTGGTGCATGCACTGGCCAGCGCATGCACAGACGCTGAACAGTACTTTTCCACCCGCAGTGGCTAACAGTGATCATACCCCCTGTTGTGCATGCATGTGGGTCTTGGGGCACCTCTGGTGGTTGCTACTTCATCAATCTTCAGCTCCCTCATCCTGTCCTTGAGATGTCTTTTCTCTGTTTGGTTCCTGATATCACTTGCCAGACAACAAGGAGCTGGATAAGACTGGCTGACTGCCTGATTCCCCCATGCACCTGCACATTACAGATGTGGGAGCAAGTACTGTGCTCTCCAGTGCAGTGCAACAACAGATAGTCATGTGCCGGAGGGCCACAACAGATCAGCATGTTCCAGTATGGATACAGGGGGCTTGGACTAGATGATCTGAAGACATCTCTTCGAACCATTCTGTGATTCTGCAAAACACAGTCAACTTGGGGAAATTAATTTATTACCAATTAAACATAGCAGGATAATGAGAAACAGGGACAAATCTAAAAGTACCCTCTTCTGACCCTGACTGGCCCAGCATGGACTCGTCCCCATGGGTCACAGTTCCTGCTGGAAGCCTGCTCTAGCATGAGGTCTCCACAGGCTGCAGATGCCTTCAGAACATATCCTTCTGCTCTAGCATTGGGTCCTTTACAGGCTTCAAGGTATGTATCTACTTCATCATGATCTTTCATGTTCTGGAGAGCGACAACCTACTTCACCATGGTCTTCTCTAGCGGATGCAGGCAAATCTCAGCTTGGTGGCTGAAGCACCGCCTCCTGACCTTGGTATCTGAAGGTCTGTTTCACATTTTTTCACTCCTTTCTCCCATCTGTGACATAACAGGTTTTTACCCCTTCTCTAATATATTATTACAGAGGCATTACCAATGCCACTGGCTCAGCTTTGGTCAGTGATGGTTCTGTCCTGGAGACAGTTGGAACTGGTCCTGTCCAACATGGGGATAATTTCTGTTGTTTTCTTATAGAAGCCCCCCCTGCAGCGCCCACCCACACATCTGTTACGAAGACCTTACCATGAAATGCAGTACCTTGTCTTTGGTAATGATTCTCTTTTTATGTACGCACACATAAAATAAGATCTGAAGTCTAAAATATTTTAAACCTTACAGTGAAACTTCAGAATTAATCATGTTGAAATTCTATGTTCTCTTCAGTTCTCCTGATTTCCTTCCCTTCTCCCTATTTATCATAAAAAAACAAAAAAAAAAACAAAAAAAAACCCACACAAAACAAACAAACAAACAAACAAAAAAAAAAAACCAAAACAAAAAAAACCAAACCCAAAACCAACCAACCAACCAAAAAAAACCCCACAAAAACCTCAGACCTCAGTTGGGACCTCTAGGCCAGCCATTCAGCCATTGATCATTCATAATAGCCATTTTGCTACAATAAATTAAAAAATGGATCTTACCTGAAAGGAAGAAGAAAACCAAACAACCAAAAACATCCGCAGAGAATCTGTTGGCACCATCAATTATAACTGAAATATTTTACATATAGATTACAAATTCCACTGAAAAGGGAAAGAAACCAGAAAGCAAAAAGTAAATTTCATTCTGTTTTGAGATGTGATCATCAGATTAGTAGTTGTACAGAAAGAGTTATTTTTTTTTTAGTGCAAAATCAGATTTCAGCTGAAAACTGCATTCCTGTCTTTGCAGTAAAATAGCCTTCTACAGATCAGTAATCCATAAATATACATCAGACCAGGGACTTAAAGCCTAATGTGACTAATCAGTTTTAAATTTTGAATATAAAACTGAGGAGGTTAATACCTGACTGCAAATATAGACCTACTATCTCGTAAAGTCTGTAGCAGAGGGCTATATTAATCTTAGAGATGGATGAACCTTGGAAAATCTTCCTGCAAAGCAAACTCACCAGCCTGTCTAATGTGCTCTCAAAGACTGCTAGCTCAGCAGGGTGATCCTAATGTATTTCTTTCAGTGACAGAGCATGAAAAATAGTGGTTATATCCAACTAGCTCATGGCTTCATGTTTTGTTTACATAAGTACATCTCTAGTTCTTACAATTTTGTAGTATAACTAAGATGAAGGCTGCTATTTTTTCACTTAATATTTTATCTGTTCTGTTAATGTCACAGGCTTCAGTCATTTCTTTCTATCTTTCTCACAACTGGTTATTGCATAGCCAATTTCATCCTTTATGTTTTTTATCCACTTCCATCTGCAGGCTCTTTTATTCGTGGCAATCTCTTCTTAACCTTGTCAGAAAAGCCTCAAACCATTTTAATTTTTTTAAGAATTTCCTAAGAAGATTCTAAGCTTAATTCTCTTTACTCAAGAAGCACAAAGTTGAACAGATCTAAAGGAATTATTCTAAAATACTAAATATACAAATAAAGGAATACTGATATGGGGAAAGGGGTCAATAATTTCATGCTTGCCTGTGACAAACAGTGGGGCAGCACATCAGGAGCTGAGGGATGGAGTCCTGGTAAGCGCTCTCAACTTGTTCCCCTGAGTGACACCCCATAGGAGTCAAAGGGGATTCACACAAGAGGGTGATACAGACAGCCCAGCTGAAGTGCCTCTACACAAATGCACACAGCTTGGGTAATAAACAGGATGAATTAAGGACCACTGTGCTGCTGGAAAGCCATGACATAGTGGCTATTACTGAAACTTGGTGGGATGATTCCCATGACTGGAACATA
>JAAGNO010010827.1:39044-62942 GCA_033439905.1 Ceryle rudis
TCCCTGCCATTGGCAGGGGGGTTGGAACAAGATGATCTTTAAGGTCCCTTCCAACCCTGACAATTCTATGATTCTATGATATTTATCACCTAAAGTTTGTGGGTTTTCTTCATTACACTTTATTTTTAATCTGGCCTTACCTATCTACCTTACTCCTTATTTTGGGAAAAAATATTATCCTTTCCTAAGACTCTGACTGTCCCAGGAAAATTGACCACGGATGTTTTATTTTCTGACTTTGTGAATGCAGAAGAGGTAGCACTATAAAGGAAGCAAATAACCTTTCATAGTAATGGTACTATCTTCTATAGCACTGACCGCCTCTCTGGCATTTCTGTTATATAAAAAAAAAGAACTTCACTAGTAAGGATAACATATAACTTGTCTGTAAGAGAGTTTCTGTCTTCAGTGACTTTACTCAGAATTTCTTAATTACTACTTGCTGGTGATTTTTCACAACAGAGAAAATAACAAGCATTCCTCTAAACTGGATGTTGAATTTTTGCCATAAAGGGAAGCTACAGCTCAGAATAGACGGATTAGAGGGAGTTTAAAAAAAAAAAAAAAAGTTAGAGTCACGTCTATTCCACTTAGATTGAGAAAATGGGACATGAAAGCAGTCGTAGAATCTCTCAAGTATCTGCAGCACTTAAATTTTCTCTTCATGAAAAGTCACTATTTAAATTACACAGAATTAACAAAATTAACATGTATTTTAAATAAAAACATATTTATTTGTTTCCTTCTTTAACTTAATGTGGGGGAGTCAGAAAAATCAGTATACATTTGAAAGGAAAATTGCTATCTGTTTTAATTTTCCAAAAGACAACACCTTTCATGATTGATATCATCTGAGTGTCAATATTCTTTTTTGGTTTTGGTTCATATTAAATATTTCTCATCCCTCACCTAAATTTACCTTTTTTGTATTATGATACTATTAGATTTTACTTTATGTTCTCATTTTTCAGCCTTCTCATTTTCAGTCTTCTCATTTTCTTCCCTTTCTAGAGCTACCTTAATTTTGGTAGGTGCCTTCATTGTGTTACCCTACTCCTTGGTACAGACAACAATAAAAGAAATAATAAAAGAAAATGCTGTTATTTTCACCATTCTTATTTCACTGCAGATTTACTAAAAATAATTTGTTCTAGCTCTCGCACTTCCCCCCCCCCACCCCGGCTTATTGCCATGCACTATTGTGCCAATATCCTTAGATTAGTTAGAGCTAGCATTTACTCTATAATTTTGTGAAGCTCTATTCTTGTAATCAAGAGCAGAAAAATTATGTTTGCACAAAGAATTATGAAACTTTCTTATACACAAGTTGTCATAAATTCATAATTTTCTTAGCAAGAAATACTTGAGAAATAATTTTAATTCCTTGCTAGCAGTAATAAGTGCACTTGCATTGTGTTGGCTCTTGCAGGACGTAAGACTCTTCTAATTCGCTGTCAGCTGTTCTAATGAACTGACAGCTCAACAGTATGAGGCTACTGTAGATCCACATAAAGGGCTTCAAAGTATATTAGTTTGTATTCCATACACTAGGAATAAAGCCAGTTCAATATAGCTGGAAACATTTTAGATCAATAGTACAAAAATTTAGCAACACCCATTTCTACATTAAAAAAAGCAATTCTAGTGATCTGATACGTAAGGTTATATGGATTGAAATATGCATGTCAATTATGCATTTGGCTAGGTAGGCAAATCAAGGGGTTAATCATTTGAACAGTGTGTCAGCAAGGCAACCCTATAAATAGTTGTAACTTTGTTTAATAGTTTGTTTAATAGTTTGGAAAAAGTTAATTAACTCAGAATATTTTTTTTTTCACAGTATTTGAGACAGAGAAAATGATTTTAACTGCCATATACTTTAATTCTACATTTTAACTGAGCTCTCATCCGACTGATGAAAACTTTCATCCAGAACTTTCTTCAAATTAAAGAAAATATTAAAAATATTGGATAGCAATATTTTAATTTGTATGTGATCTAATCTACACTAGATAATCTTCAGAGGTCCCTTCCAACCCCTACCATTCTGTGATTCTGATTCCTTTTGCCAGCATCACAAATTACTGTACACAAATTGTCCTTGTTATCATACTATTATGTATGCTACTGTAATATCAGTCTCCCTGTGTTTTAAATAAAGAATGAAAGTTAGTATTTTGAATTTTGTGTCTTCTAAGTATTTAAATTAATGTTGCATTACCATGTTGTGGTGGTGTGGCTTTTTTTTTTTTTCTTTAAATAACAGAATGTTTTGGATTAATGTTGATTTAATGGAGCTTTTCTTTGATGTCTTTGACACACTTCTAGTTTTTATTAAACTGCTTTGCATTACTTCAAAGTGTTGTTGATTTATGAGTCATAAATATGTAAAGTGCTAATTTGCCATGTCTCTAGCATGCCTCTTAACTTTCTAAGTTTCTGTTTATTGTTCTGCTTTTATTTGTTTGCACAACATTTCATTGCAAAAAAATATTCTGCAGCTGAAAAGATATTTTAATTTAAATATTTTTGGATCTAAGAACACTCTTCATCTCAGAATCACTACTGATGTTTGTGAAAGAGGTTGCTGTAATAATGCTTACCATCTGGCATTCATTCCTATAGTGACAAAACCCTAATGTTATTCATATTAGCAGTCAAATAGCACTAAATATTAGATTTTCTTTGGGTTTCCTTTCTTTGCAGAGAATGATTTTCTAATTAGTAGTGTGTTATGGCTATTAAAAACAAAACAAAAAAAAACAACACACATTCTCATCACCATTACCCTTATGGTGGCTGTAGCGATAGCACCTTTTAAGAGCAGAACAAACACTCAGACTGTATTGAAATTCAACTCTTCCTTACAGTGGAAGAAAAATGAAAACCGTAAAATGTTTTCCTGACTTTAGCTAGAAAAGAGGGGAAAGAGGCCATACCACTTGTTAACCTATGAGCATTGTTTGTATTTCACTTTCATTATTAGAAAACCTACCTTCAAAACCTTTCTTAATTCATCTTTGTCTTGTAATTTTATATTTGAAAAACTCCTTTTATTCTCCTTATTCTTATTTTCTGTGATGTGATAACCTTATCTGGTATTCAGGAAAAACAAAGTGGACAAAGATACCTAACTAGAAGTGTGAAATGAAATGTAAATCTTGTCTCTCTTTGCAAATCCCTTTTAAGTGTACATAATGTTCTATCAGTAACATGATTCCTTTCTGCTTTCCTCAATTAAAGAAGCAGAAAAGACCTACAGTATTATATTTACTTTTTTTTTTCCTCATTTCTTCGGTAGTAACTGCAGATGCAACTATGATCTTCTATTTTAGTGTATTTTCTCAGTGGAGAAAAGCTCAAGCATATATGGTTTCTTTTAGAGTTTTCTCTTTTCCCATGGCCCTTCAGAAGACCCACATAAGTAGTAATTATATATATGTATTTAGACAAAAGTTTTGCCATAAATATATACAAAATAAATATATTTCAAGTCCAGTTTGCAAGAGAAAATTCGACAAATTCTTATTTTAAACAATAGGTTCAAAGTAGTTGGAATTAAATTTATAAATCTATTTTTAAGATGTGAACTACTTAGATATGTCAGAATAACATCACTACTAGACTAAGTCAAAGAATAACAGACTTGGATGAAAAGTGTGTTTCTGAAAATCCTTCCAAATACAGCTTATTCATTAGGTAGGAGGAAGAAAGCAGGTAAAGGTTAAAAAAAAAAGTGTGTACAGCAACCTAATGCTTTGAAGATTTGTGCAGTATTTGATAGACCCTGAACGTTTAAGGATCTTGGCTGATCATTCACCTCTGCTGTTTCATTAGCATGTCAAATACTTCAACACAGGCAAACTGTTAACCTTCAAGTATCAATCTCAGCTTGAGGACAATACAGAAGAGATGTAAATCAGAGATTCTTTAATTCTTTTTCAGATGTTGGTCAGTACATGAATGTTTCTTCTCCAGTTCCTTTGACTTCAAAGTTAAATAACTTTCCTTAAACTGAAGTTAATCATAATAGTTGCACTTGAGTTTGTGTTTTAACCTAAGTAGTTTGATTTTGCTGCAGAGGTATAGTGGTGTTTACATCCATCTCTTCATGGATGAAAAAGAAATGCTCATGCCTCATATTATTCCTCCCTCCTCTGACATGAAGAAAAGATTTAACAAAAAGAATCAAACAAAAATTAGTAACTGTTCCCCCTGCAATAATGTTACTGGATATGAACCTGATTTATGAAGCAGAAGTGATCACTGAATTTCTGACTGTTTCAGATGATCTATTTCAGATTACCATCAATGCAGAATTTACAGTTCCAAGGCAGGTATTCTGGAATATAAAATTTTCTTACATTTTTTGAAGTTCAGCCATTTTACATAATTATTAATAATAACAAGAGTAGATAACTGAATATGGATCTCTGGTATCTCAGAGGAGTGCCCTATTAGTCTGTATACATTGCATTGCTGGACTAAATGCACCCATTCCATGTTGGATGAATGGTTGAATAATAAAAATTCAGGACACTTGAGCATTTGCCATAGGATGAAGAATGAAACTTTAAATGTTGTTACTTGTTTTTCTACTGAGTTCGTGAGACAATCAAATATAAATACTGGAGATGACTGGAAAATGAAAATATACTATTAAGGAAAACCAAAGATGTCCACATTTTCTTTAGAAAGTTCATGTTCTTGCTAATGAACAGCCAAATAAAAGGCTGCTGTCAGCCATAACGACAGCCCTGTTTCATTATTGGGAACTACCTGTGAGTAATGACACTCTAAGGAAGATTATCCAGCAGATATTAACAGCAATCTCTTTCCAAATGCTAGTAAAATTTAATAGAAACATTGAAACAGAAGGAAAGAAAATAACATGAGAGCTTAAACTAGAAATTTCAGAGATTTCTAATCGGAAAACATACACAAATTATTGCAATCCTCATAGCCCAAAGAAAGCAATAACAATAAACCTCTTATGTAATATCAGTCTAGTCCAGGAACAATCGAATGGATGCAAAACAGCTCATCTTTTTAATACAGAACCCAAACAGTGTAAAAAAAATACATCTTCTTCGAAGCTTTTAACTTGAGTAAGTTTTTTACTTAAGTGTTTCAATACCGCAAAGCATTTTTAAGCTATAAAAGCCCCCTGTATAGACAAAAAAAAAAAAAAAAAAAGTGGCTAGTAGTCAGAAAATTCCCATTTTAGACAGCTTAATCTAACTCCATTTATCATGATGCCTTCTAAAGGGAGATGTAGATTAGCTATATGGTTAGCTGGCCTCAGCAATGCTCTAATGAACACAGAAAATGTTCTTTTAGGAGCAGGTGGAGGTAGCTGCCTTTGTTCAGACTGAGGACTGCTTGCATAATCATTTAACATTACATCATAAGAATCAAGTAAGCTTCCTGGATCTCAGGTCATTTTAATTTAACTGATGGTAAAACACAGAGGACACAATATACTTTTACACAGTTGTATTAATTTACTGTAAAGCACCATAAATTCTGAAGCATCTGGGAACTGAATTCCCAGTATTCCTTAATAAATCTTATTCACAGATTTCAAGATTATCAGGAGCAGGGAAATGGTTTCATTTCACTGCATATGCAAGATTACTGTATGTTTTGTGGATTAATTTGTAGTTGGATTATTTTTCCTTAAACTGAGGTAAGATATGGGAAAAGTAGTGACTATAATTAAAAAGAGAAGATATTATGTAAGAATTGATTTAAATAACATGTAAGCATAAATGACAGTTTTCAAAAGTAACATTATTCTAAAAGTAGGTTTAATAAATCTATAAATTTTCACTCAGAAAAAAAAAAAATAATCAAAATCAAAAGATGCACAAACTATATATTTTGCCCAGGACAGACTATATTTCTGTGTATTTCTAATACTCTGTAATAGTAATCCAATAGAGGGTTCTATGCTGGGGATTCACACCACAATCCAGATCTTGCTGTTCTCTAGGATTAAACTGATTACACTAGAATATTATATAGGTAGAAGAGACGACAATCACAAGAATGGGAAGCAAAACATATGGGATGAGATCTTTCACTGAAAATGAAGAAGTGTTTCTTTTTGAAAATGTGAATAAACCAGAAGGATAAAAGTACAGGAGACCTGGCTTAGTGGTGGACTTGGTAGAGTAGGGTTAATGGTTGGACTTGGTGATGTTAAAGGTCTTTTCCAATCTTGATGATTCTATAATACTATGATACAGTAGAAAGGATATGCTTGCTGGGCATTTATCCAAACACAAACCAACAATACATATTGAAAGTCAAAGAATTAGGACAACAGAAAGACACATGTATGCAAAATGTTGTAAGATATAATAAAATCTCTCAAAAAAAAAAGTGCTTTGAGCCCTAAAATAATACATCATCTATGGTCATAATAAAGTCTGAAGAGGTTTGCAAACTTCTCAAAGAAATCTAGGTTAAACACAGACTTAAGTATAGATTTCTAGAATTTATGGGATCTAGGGAGATATATTTTTCAGTGCTATAAACATATGAAACATTGTAATCTTCACTCTGCTACTAGCTGGTAGACGATCTAAGGTCACCTCGAGGCAATATTTTGTATTTTAACTGGATACTTTATTTTTATTCATGGTGAAAGAATGAAAGGGAAAACAGGACAGAAACAAAGTAATTAAATTACATAAGGTTCTATTTATTTTTTCTTACTTAGGAAACATGCATTTATCTATTTGTGGTGGGACTATGTTTTTTATAGCAAAGAATCTGAAACTGTAGATAATTATAAGAGAGTTTCCACTTCAGAGGGTTCAATATTTAGGCTGTAATTTAGCAAATGTAGTAAATTCTAATTTAGTAAATTAGACTTTAATTTAGGGTTGTTGTGAGGTTTGGTGTTTTTTTTTTGGGGGGGGGTGGGGGGTTGGTTTTTGGTTGGTTGTTTTTTTTTTTTTTCTCTGAGACTACAATTTGCAGCCCTGCTGTGGTTGAGCATTTTACCCGAGCACTTAAGTGCCTTTGTTAACTGAGATTGCAGTCATTCATGCATGTCCATGAAAGTTCTGAAGAACAGAGGTTTAGCCATGTCCGTACCTCTGTGTCAACACAATTACTTTCTTGTAGCTTAATAAGAGGCCACACTTACTAGGGGGTAAACAGCAGACAGCACTGAGTTATTTGTAACTGCTTCAAGAAAAGTTTGCTGTCAAGTGTGCATGAAGATGAGACAGAGGGAAAACAAAGGTATGCTAAACAAACTGATAGTCTTCTCCTATAAGAAAAGATTAAACACTAAGAAGCAGTTCCACTGCAGCTACAACCCTGTGCAGTGCAACTGCATGTGGTCTTCTGACAAGGTGGATTGTTAAGGTGTCACTCCTAAAATTGAGAATTTTAGGGGGAAAAGAAATAGAAATTCAGAGTCTGAAGATACATCTTGGAGCCTGGAGTGAAAATTGGAAGCCAGTTCATGGTGAAACCTTCAAAAGCTTTTCACTTTTATTTATATAGGGATATAGGGATATCTTGGGTACATATAGGGATAACTTAGGTGCAGGAAGCAGTGATTTTGGAGGGTAATGCAGGAGAGTAATTCTAGATGTGTCATTCAGTGCTGCCTGTTCATTTGCAGATGTAAAGTGTATTTACTGGTTCTGCTCTTCCACCTAGATCACTGTTATATCAAGTATAGTATGTAGATAAAAGTGGATATCTGCATGACATTGCTTTGTTGTAGGTAAAGCCTAAATATCATGGGTAGGATGATGGAGGAGGAGGACAGACTCTGCAGCCCTCAGCTTTTCCATTTTCAGCATTAATGCAGATTTCTTTAGAAACCCTCAGAGAAGAATATATAAAGATTTGTATTCATATGATGAAAAGCCTTTCCTGTGACTCAAAGGAATTTTGCTCAAATTTGGTTAATATGTTCTATACACCAGATGTAAAACCACAGAAAAATTTGTATCTCTAGGTGGCTCTTTCAAAGTGAGTTGAATGTGAGGGCAGGAAGTAATATTAAGTGCCACTTGACAGTTTTGACATCTCAACCTGAAATTCTGACATGCTTTTGTCAAGGCATAGAGGTAAGGATGCTCCTTTACTACTTCACAGTATCACTGTGGCAGCATGCAAGGGATAATGGTTCTGTGGATTTCTGTGTTGGATATTGGACTGTGGCTACAATTAAACTGAAAAGTTCATAAAAGAATAGAAGACATCAGAATTTGTGTTCAATAATATACACTAGTAGTCTCTTTAGTTCATATCATTTTATGCCAGCTGCTGACATGCTACCAAACCAATTAAGGAAAGTTACCAGAGTAAATTTAGCTACAGCAGGCTGTGTAACTGAGATGAAAAATATTAGACATTCTTGAAGCCAAAGTAGCTAAGCTACTTGCCCTGCAGTAAATATCTGCTGTGTACAGATACAGGCAGTATTCTGCATCCTATCCTTGTGGGCAGCGGGGAATGTATTGCAGAGAGTGTTAGGGAGCAGTTATGGGAAGGACTGAAAGGCCAAGATTCCTAGCATCTGACAATAAGACACCACTGCAATGAGAGATAAGAGTTGACACCTGCACTTAATAGTACTAGGTCCTGGATTGCTTACAGTGTTAAGTGGTGAAAAAGGCCATAGAAAATGTTACACCAGCATGCAGAGACCACTGTACCAGGTCACCATACTCCAAGGCTTCATGTGCTGTATGCAGGTAGAAGGAGATGCACACAGAGGACTTTGACATCCTTTAAGTACCAGGGAAGGTTCTAGCCTGTGTTGATACTGGTGAGTTTGTAGACAAGGTTATGCAAAAATGAGCAGCACAATGAAACCATAGCTCAGAAATTATGGGTAGGAAGATAAAAAATTGCATTTACTGCAATAGAATATGCTGGGACAAAACAGCACAGAAGAGTTCTATTTCATCTTGTAGTGGTATTCAGGTCAGTAGCAAAGAATATGTCATTTCACAGTCAGGACACCTGGCAGGACTTCATTCATGCTAAGCTGAAATAATTCAGTAGTTACTAGAAATACAAAATCTGATAGCTTTTAACAGGTGCCATCCTCCACCCACTTTCTAACTTTCACGTTCCAATCCATGGTTCTAAAATGTTTTCCTTTGAGGGATTAATTTATAAGCCTACATAAAAGCTCTCTATGGTCCATACAGATTAATTTGGTTTGGGGTTTTTTTTTTAGCTTGTTTTGTTTTTAAAGGTGGCATTTAATAAGATAGATAATGAAATATGAAAAATAAGTGTATGGGATATTTAATCTTAACTTTTAATGTAACATATTTGATACGTGTTTCTGTTAGTACACTGTATTATTTGTGACTAAAAAATAAAACAATCAAACAACCAACCAAAAAAAACCCCACCCCAAACCCTAAAAAAAAAACCAAAGTAAAAATGTGTACTTTAACATGCTCTCATAAGTTTGGCCATGTGCTGTGAATTCTGGGGACATCAAAGAACAAAATGGGTCCCAAGAAAAATCTGAGTCATATATTTCCTCAAGTGAAAGCAACATAATTTACAAGATATTGATCTGAAATACTAAAACTGTCTATTTGATATACAACTTGCAAGATATTTGGGAGACAGATGATCTGTGCAAGAAGTTGATGTTTTCCATTACAACACTGAATTAGATTCAAATTTAGATCCAGGCATCACATACTTTAAGATACAAAGTGCAAGTTCAAGTCATAGATGAATATACATGGAAAAGCCATTCTAACATCTAGGCCTTTGGATTACATACAAATAAGTAATATATATCCCAAAATGGTTGCCATATGAGTAAGGACAGAACTAGTAATATGGCCACATTAAAAAAAGAATCATAAATCTTGCACATTGCAGTAGCATGAATGCTTTAAGGTATCTTAAAGCAGATGAGTGGTTTAGATTAATATTAGGATTTCTGTAGCAAAATAATATTTGAAAAAAAAAAAAAAAGAAATAATGTAACTAAAGAAGGAGAGGGGAAAAAAAAAAAGAAATCCAGAACATTATCCTGAATTTTTCTGACACTCTAGTCCATTTTGATGTAAAATAAAACTTGACATATGCTCATCTTTAAGTTACATACATACATACATAGTAACACTACCATGCCATAATAAGAAGAAAATCACTTTAAATCCATACTGTCGTAGGTAAGGCAGAGAACAAAATGTTGGGGTTTATGCGATCCAGAAAAAATATTTCAGATCAGGCAACCAAATATCATCCTAACACCTTCCTGAAATTGAAAATTAAAAAATTCATTCACACACTTAGCTCAAAGACTGAAAGAAGTCTTTTATCTCAGTAATGCAGAGGTTTGTACATGGACTGATAACAGCCCAGAAGAATGTGGAAGGTAATCAAGAAAGACTCAGAAGGACCAGAGTTTGAGAGTATACATGGCTGTTTTAACAACATCTCCACAAGGAAGGTGCATTTCATACTTGGAATTGGTTCTCAATTGGTTTGTAATTGGCTTTTGTTCATGCACATGTATAGAAGTGATCACACGTACTCTCTGTAGAGCAGGTCTCCTTCTCAGGCTTTAAAGTGCTCTACAGGGAGGAAAAAAAAAAAAGGAAACAAAAGAAAAAATACAAATAAAAAGAACAAACAAATTAAAAACCCAACCAAACAAAAACCACAACAAAACACAACCAAACACAAACAACAAACAAATAAGAAAAGGAAGTAGAGTAAAAACACATTTCCAAAAATACAGGCTTCAGACTGTTATTTTTTCTGTGTACTAATGTGGAAGAAGTGAGTTTGAGTTGGTGGATCAGCATTTCCTATATATAAATGCAGATGCATAGGACTCAAATTAACTAGAAATTCTACATGGAGCATAGGGATCTGTGCTACTTGCAGTGAGGTTTGTTGCTACTAATTCATTGATGATCATCACAAAACTCTCTTCAATCCTAGTTCCAATGAAGGTTCATTTCCCATTGTGCTAGCTTCTGTTGCATCATAGAAAGAATATCTGAGTTTTATTGGTCTTTCATATAAGAAACAAAAATGTTAAAAGTGTACATGCATATGTAAAGGCTAAATACAGGTTTATGTACAATGGATACTGAATTTGTGAGTTAAGAGTTTCCAGCCTGCACTTTGAAAGTGTTCTGAAGTGAAATACGAAATTCTCTATTTACATCTCTGAAATCACTATCATTGAGGGATTACTTTTAGCAGTAAAGCAATCAAGTATGGACTAAAAAAAGTCAATAAAAAAAATTAAAAATTGAAGTACCTGCCCAAGTGTTGCTGACATGTATGCAGACACACATGGATTATATGCATATGAATTTGATGGGGTTTTGACTATTCTGAACCAGCATTGACTCAGATTAGGATAAAATCAAAATGTATTTGAATTAAAGATAAGAACTCTGTTAGTCCAACACATTAGTCTCCTCCAAAATTGTTGCCAAGATAAGCAACTGAAGATATGAAACACAATTTCATACCAACATGACAGGAAGTAAATTGTTAGTGCCTAAAAGAATAAAGGCTTACTAAAGTAAGAGGGCTTTTTCTGAGTACTTTCATCTCTCCCAGTGAAATTATGTTGTGAGCAACAATATCAATCCATCTGTATTAAAAAATTCTAAATTTGGATAGCTATAAAAGATTTTATGAAGATACATCTGAAGGTTACCTCTGCTGTATCACAATATTATGATGGCATAATGCAAACACAAACATTTTAGCAAACATTCCATCTACAGGTCATGTGACATTTTGACAGCAAAAGTTTTTCTCTACTTTCTGTGTTTCAGTACTACATGGAGAAGCTGCCAAGACCAAGGTTTCTGCTGCTTTCACAGAGCTAATGAAAGTATATTTTACCTGACTAATTTATTGTGTGCTCCTTTGTTTAGCCAAATTCAGAGCATTGTAACATTGTCAATAAACAGCTGAAAAAACTGTAGTGAAACATCTAATGTTTTCTTTTTAAGACCTGACAGTGGAAGAGACTACTGGTAAAAATAAAAAAGCAGTAGTTTGTTGTTGTTGTTTTGGTTTGGTTGTTTAATTTTTTTAATAGAATTGTTTTATGTTGGGGTTTACTCCAGGAAAGAAGGGAAAGTATTGATGTGAGGAAACAAACTCTACAACCTGTGAAAGGTTATGAAGCAGGTATGTTTATTATGGTGCCGGGTGCAAGGGGGATCATTCCTCCTAACTTGCACACCGAGGTGTCCTGCAAGCAGATATTTATTACACTAAATGATACATATTCAATAGAGTTGGCTACATATTCATTATATGGGGTTGGCTTATTGTAATCAGTTCCTGGAACTCATTATCATAGGCCTCCTTCCATTGGCGCTTGCGCACTGCCATCTAGTAGTTGTGGTCCGGGGTCTTCGGGGGTCTTTGGGAGGAAGGCTCCCAGCCTTCCTTGAAGTGTACTTTTCACCTTTGGTTCAAAATGTTTCTAATCAAAGAACTGGTATGGTCCAGCCTATCTCTGGTAGCCCCTCTTGTTAACAATGAGTTCTTATCTACAGGCCCTGCAAGATGAGCTAAGGCTCACGAGACAATCACCAAGTATTCTGCCTTTTGGTGTCTCAACATCCCCTCTCCTGTTCTTATCTTGGGAGGCCCCAGGTACAAAGGATTTTGCATTTGCAAGGAAACAAGTTGAGCAACCCTTGTCTTCCAAACAGAGCTGTCTCCTCACTACAAGTATGTTTCAGTTTCAGTGGTCTCCAAATATATAAACTTTTCTAACAGAGCTCTATTAAAATTATATTTTCCGTATGACACATTCAATTTTCTGCACAGTTATTGAACATCTGATATTCTGAAAGACCCACCAATTCAAATAATTGTAACTTGTTAAGAAGCAACTTGTACACAGTTCATTATTTTGAACTACTTTAGAACATTGAAACAATAAAAGGGTATGAAGACCTCACCTGAAGTACTTCATCCAGCTCTGGAGCCCTCAACACAGGAAGGACATGGACCTGATGGAGCGGGTCCAGAGGAGGGTGTCTTATCCGACTCAGTGGACAACGAGGGAGGTGAATTTTTGTGATCCCCCGAAAGAGGCTGTCCCTGCACGGCACACAGGGCGGTGGGGGCAACAGAGTCACGACAATGACTCCGAGGAACAATAACAGATCAATGTATTAGTTCTCCCTAATGGAACAGTACGGATAAAAGTGTTAATTTTTGTAGGCGATTATTTTACGGCACAACTAAATTTTGAGGAAGAGGAAGAAAGAGTTATTAGAAAAGAGAAGACAGAGGGAGTGAGATAGTGAATAAGAGAGTAAGATAAAAAGATTATCACCACCCGTGGATCCAGCGACATCTCACTGGATCAGTCCAAGTCTTCCGTTCTTCGGTGGTGGGTGCACATCGATCAATATTTTTCTATCCTTTTATACCCTTGAGATATCTGGGTGGCATTCCCAGTTTCCACAGGGAGTGGTGTTGATTTGCATGAGCTCCATGAGCTAGAAGTAGTGTGACGCCTGCCATCCACCTCCCCCATGGTGCAGTCAGCAGGAGCACTTAACTAAAGAAAAGACAGAGTCCCACCTATGCAGAACTTATCTCTTCCTTTTGTTAAGGCATATCTGCAAGGAGCCAAAGGAGGGGCACAAGAGACATTGGGATCAATCAACACCTCTTCCTTACGGACAGGTCTTTCCAGACCTTATCATCTCACATGGTTTGAGGCACACTGATAGTCGGGCTCTTACGGAGGGCCACAAAAATGATCAGAGGGCTGGAGCACCTCTCCTATGAGGACAGGCTGAGGAAGGTGGGGTTGTTCAGACTGGAGAAGAGAAGGCTCCTGGAAGACCTTATAGCAACCTTCCAGTACCTGAAGGGGGCCTACAGGAAAACTGAGGAGGGACTGTTTACAAGGGCATGTAGTGATAGGACGAGGGGCAATGCTTTTAAACTAGAGAAGGGTAGATTTAGATTGGATGTTATAAAGAAATTCTTTACTATGCGGGTGTTAGAACACTGGAACAGGTTTCCCAGGGAGATGGTGGAGGCCCCATCCCTGGAGACATTCACGGTCAGATTTGATGAGGCTCTGAGCAACCAGATATAGTTGAGGATGTCCCTGCTTACTTCAGAGGAGTTGAACTAGATGACCTTTAGAGGTCCCTCCCAACCCAAGGCATTCTATGACTCTGTGATTTTAAGACGTATTAAATTCATAGAAGTTAAATAGAGACAAAATACACCCCTCAGAAAAGCCACACTTGTAACCAGGAAACTCATAGCTGCTGTGATACATAAAAATCTATCTTTACGAACAATTTTCAACACATGCTTCTTGGAACTACTTTGGTTTCTAAGACTGTTCATATAATATTTCTAGTCTAAATTTGAAAATATTGAAAATCTTAACAGAATATCTCATCTGATCAGGTTAATCTCTACCCAGACAAATCTGGATAATAGAAAGCATACATGCTGTGTCAAACTGTTAAGTTTTCTGAATTTTCTTTCTTTCAGAGAAATACTATATAAATTGCCTTTTGATCTTTGAAATAATGTTGATATGTCTTAGAGTATTTATCTTTTTAAGAAGCATTTGTTTATAGGTGAATTTCTGCAACTCCTGCCCATGTTGTCAAGTACCTTATGACACATTTAAAAACGTGCCAATTTAGCAAGAATTTTGTGATATGTCTCTACAGTGAAATAAAAGTACCATAGAATGAATGTAGCACTGAAACTGTGAACTAATGTTTAACTATTAACTCATTCCCTGAGTTTCTCGTGGGTAACTAACTTCCTCATCTCCCAGTGGAAAAAAAGATGCCAAGATGTGTGATTTAAAAAAAAAAAAAAAAAGAAAAAAAAAAAGCCAAAGCAAGTTAGGCTCAGGGCAAGGGTTGATAGCTGACCCTTCATTTAGCAGTATAAGCATAGCCCTGCATGCTGCTATGGGTCCATATTTAATTTCAGTGCTTGATAACTTCCTTGCTTTTTTTAGAAAGGTTTTAGTTACATTTTTAACGCTCTTAAATGATTGGACTTCCTCGGGTATCCTTCATCTTTTGTTATACAGAAAATTTATTATCTTGGCTTGTACAAGTAGGTTCCGTAGGTCCAATTTTTCCGCTTCATACACTTGTGTTTGATTTTAGTTTTTCCCTCCTCCTGATCAACAGAAGGCTAAGACATTGCTTACCTCTGTAGATCTCAACATTACACTCTTCTTTAACAACTGTCTCATATTTCATCTTCCTTAATTCTCTTTTGATATAATTTGTGTTGTTATGAAAACATAAAAAAGACAAATACCCCCCAAAAAAACCAAAACAAAACCAAACAAAAATAAAGAAACAAAACCGACAGCAAAAAAACAAACCCATACCCCCAAAAAAACTCGAAAATGAAAACAGAGAAGAAAACACCACTTTTATCCCCTTGCAAAATAAGATGAAAACTTACTTTGTCTATGTGAAACCCTATTCAAGGCCTGTCAAAATGACTAGGTCAATAGTGCAAATGTATGATAATCTACCAAATCGCTGTAAATTTACAAGTCACAAAAGTGAGTAAGACAACGCTAATTAATGTTAAAAACTCAGGAGTACATCTACTCCCTTTACTTCCCAACACTTCCCTTAGTAATTAAGGACTATGTTTATGGGTTTTTTGTATTCATTTAAATATAATTCAACAGTAAAATATACATAAATAAACTTGTTATATCAAAAGATCAAAGGATTTATTGATGGCATAATTATAATCTTAACAGTTTAACCAAGATACAACAAATACTTAACACATGTCCAGCTACAATACTATTAGTACTTATATTCCAAATGACTACAGAAAACTTTGCTTGGAATCACTCCTAAATATGTCAACGAACATGTTAATATTCATGTTTAGCAAGCACAGTAACATGAGCTCAATTATTTGTCTTTTTCATTATCTCAAATTCTTCTAATGTTAAATGTCACTGCTTAATTAGAACAGCTACAGAGATAAGACTTTCTATTTGCTACTTGTTTAGACATTCTAGTAAGGTTAATTCACGTCGAGGGATAAACTCCCTTGATCCAAACTCAATATAGTGTGCTTGTGAATTCTAGTTATCAGTGGTTTGGTATGCTTAATTGATTCTGAAAAACTTCAAATAACAAAGAAATTGTTAAGAAACCAAATATATACAGATAAAAAACTAAAGGGTATTTTATCCATATTTATAATTATAAACGTCTGATTATTGATCTGAAAATAGTTAATTAAATGCAGCATAAATAGGACTTATGTGATGATGAAACTTGACTCTCAAACTAAGAAACTTCCATCATTCATAAATTTCCTGCATGTTTTGTGTTTTTACTCACTGTTTAAAAGAACTTTAAATATACTTTTATGCCAATTAAGATTAAATCCTCCAGAACCTACTAGAGATTATGTTTAAGATTCTTAGAATCCCTCTTCTGTCAAAAAAAATTTTTGTTGCATAAAAAGTGTTGCATAAACACATTAATAGTGTTCTGATTAGTTTTGTCCATACTAATATAACGGACTCTTAATATTGATTAAAATGTCATTAAAATATTTCTGAGAGACTTTAAGATAAGATTTCAGAAGTCCTTAAGCTGAAGACCTTTGTTATGCTTTCAAAAGAAGGGTGAATGTCACCAACTGGCATGTTTCTGTGTATATCAGTTCTCTTTTTAACATTGTCATCTTCAGGATTTGGAAATATCTCAGCCTGTCTGTGTGCATTTTTCCACTGCAGACTAAACAGATCTATGATTTTGTAGTTGTACTGAACAGATCTGCCATGTGTTCTCTGTGGAAGTACCATGGAGGACACGTAAAACAGAAAAGTACCATTAATCAGTTAAAGAACAGTATTTCATAAATTGTCTAAAAGACCTTTTTTATCTTTTCTTGCTAGATAATTCATAAAATCAAATACAACCAGATTTTAAAGCATAAGGGTTGTTGCAGGGATCTTTGAAATACTGGAGGGTAAGTTTATTATTTACTTGTGAAATGAACTGATTACCCAAATAATGACATATTCCCTTCAGTTTTGTGTATCACTGTGAGGAAAAAAAAACAAAGCTTCTTGAAATTGAAGAATAAAAAAAAAAAAAAAAGGAGTGAAAGGTACTTGATTTCTTCCTCATGCAGTGCTCCAACATACATCAAAGCTGTTCAGGTATGTCTACTGTCTAGTAAAGAAGAGAGTTACTTCTGTTACTACTGTTAGTTCTATCACTTTTTCTATGTGCATCCTCTACCCACACAAATAGATACATGTGTACATACACACATATACCAATATGGGGAGGCACACTCCCTATGGCTAAATTATCATAGTTACAAAGAAGTCAGACGGACCAATGCTCATTAAAACAATTTGTTTGGAAAATAACAGCTATATATCAAGATACACAAATACTTCTACTTTAAACACATAAGGGTAAATAACTTGATGCTTAAAATTCTGGCATCTCCTGGACCATTACAGATTAATGCATGCATTCATATTACTATTGCTGAAGGTGAAACAGTAACCAAAGTTGGTTTTCTTGGGTTTTTTGTTTTTTGGGTTTTTTGTTTTTTTTCCTGTCAAAAATACTAACAGGGATTCACTTTAAATGTATTTCCCCGTTTCAAATGATTTTTCTAGAAATCATTCTGTATTTTTGAGACCCTGTCAAAACAGACCTTTTTTATCTGTTCACAGAAAGGAATTTAATATAAATATTGACAGTATCTGTCATTTTAAAAGCAAAGCTAAATACAGTGCTAAACTGTTAAACTTGGTGAATAAAATAAATTATTTGATTAAAACAGACTTTAGGACATATTTCTACATTGCAGCCTTACTACATACACCTTTATTTTTAAGATCTTTGAATAAATAAACTGAAAAAATATAACTTCCTGTGTTATAGGCTTATCATTCCCAGAAAATAACTCTAGAATGTCAAGAGATTAATCACTAAAACAAAATTAATTTTTATTTTTCAGTTAAAGCTTAGGACACAAATGTTCTTCCTACTTCAGAGACATTCTTATGCTTCTGTTTTCCAGTAAGGCAAAATTAGTTTTTCACCTCAGTGAAATTCTGAACCATAAGAAGTTTTATTAGGAAAAGTAAATAAGGTCATTCTTTCCTCTCCATAAAGAAGATTAAATAGATACAGTATAAAAGCATTAGAGATGAGATTACCTTGAGATTCACTAAGAAACTTCAGACATTCCACAATACATTTGCTCTAAACCTATAGACAATAAACAAGCAAACAAAAAGGGCTGGTCTGTTCTTTTTCCTATGTATGTTCTGAACAAAAGAACAGCAAGACGTATCACTGAATCCAAATGTAATTCATAAGGACATTTCTTTTTTCAAATACTGCTGAAATTGAGCATGCAATTTAAAATGCCTCCTACCAGTAATGAATAGAGCTGCTTATTCACAGTAACTACAATGACAACAATACACTTTTGATAATATTGAAATAATTTTGTACATAAATATATTTACAAACTGATTCATATGTAAAATACCTCAGTGCAAAAAGAAACCGTTTATTCTTACTTTGAGTGCTGAGGATAAGTGAAAAAAAAGCATCAGTGTATATATAGAATTCTGATGCCTGGGAATCTAAAGTAATTTTAGTGTTTACAGACAAGATCATAAATTCAGAGTACTGTCTATTTGGTAACTATATGGAGCTACAGTTCATGTGTGGATGGACAGCATTAGTTTCTTTTAGATGAAAATTTACATGTGTTCCATAACTGTATTATGAAATGTACATTAGTTTAATTTTGCAGGAAAATAAATGCAAAGATACGTATGCCACACACTCAGCTAGCTAGATGGACACTGCTAAAATGCTTAAATTAGGAGACAGCTTGTATATGCCATAGCATACCCAGAAACTCATGCCCCCAGTCACCCTAAGTGCCCTGCAGTCACAAAAGTAAAAATCCATGACTCCTCTCTGTATGAAGGTGCCACACAGGTGAACCAGGAGTCCATTGCTTCAAACGTGGACATAAGCATGATAGTCCAGCTATTCAAAGCTATTCCTCCTTTTCTGGCTGTTCTTTCTCTTTGCATTCACTTCAAGTGACAGGGGAGGAAAAGTAGGCTCTAATGTAGATGTATCCCTACACTGCATGAGAACAATTCTATCAAAAGTAACTTGAGGACGTACACAGAATTATGTTTGTGCTGCTAGTTTCAGGAGACTTTCTTGGACTCTCATACCAGCTGCAGAAGCTGCTTATAACTCAGCTCTGGGTCAGAGACAAGTATTCATCCACAATGCTCTGGTTTCCAGGGAAATGAAAGATGAACTCAGAAACTAACAGTGAATTCATGAAGACACACCTTCTAAAAAAAAACTGGAGACAACCACAGTAAATCACCGAAGAGCTATATATCTTGAATTCTGGCTGTTTTCCTTCCTCTTGGACATGGTGTATCCATTTAAAAAGTATTCAATAGTTCTGTTTCAATGAACAAATGCAAATAGTTGCTAAAGATAAAGAAGCCTACTAGTTCCAGATAATATTTTTAATAGCAATTGATAATAGATACAATTTAACAGATAATGTATTTTTAATACATTAAATTTTCAAGTAATTCACTATTTAAATTCCCTTTTTTTGAAAAATAAATATCTTAGCCCATGTTCCAGATGAATACATGGACTTTGTCTTTTATGGGATATTTTTTCCTTATTTCAGCTTCTGTATTTATGTGAAAAAAAAAAAGTTAAATATGAATAGATAATATAGCAAACAATGTCGCTTAAACTTGATTTATATTATTATCCAGATCAAATTCTAGACTGCACTGATGCTTATAGGCACAATGAAGGGATAATAACAGGCCTGATATTACCTACATTACACAGGAGAAGACCCTCATGAAAGAATTGCAACTTCAGGATTCTCAGTCTTATACCATCTGTTTTTTCAGAAGTTAGATTCAAAGGCTGATATAGAACTTCAGAACACATACCCTAGTGTGAGGATGCATTGTTATTCTGGTGAATCATGTATCTTTATCTCTTTTGTCACCCTAGATTCTTGAGTAAACCAAGTATTTATTGTTCAAGTGTTCCACTTCCATTTCTTCCTCAGAGGACACACTCTCCCTAGATCAGCTTACCTTAAAAAAGCAAAAGAAATCTCAATAAAGACATACTTTTAACATTAGTTACTTCATTAGTTACTGTATCTTCCAATATGAACCTTGTTCTAGGTATGGGTTTGTGGGTTTGGTTTTGTTTTTTTTTTTTGGTTAATTGGTTGGGTTTTTGTCAATCATTATTCATATTTGTACTGCTAAAACCTCCAAGCTATTTTTTTTTTATGTCAGCATGTCATTACAGAATGTAATATATATGATAATGATGCAAGGTATGACTAGTAAGTTTCTAGTTTTCATTAAATTCAAGTTATTACCAATCAGTCCTCCACTGTTTTATTACAGAAATATCCACATCAGTGCTAAAAGCACTGGTATTTAATGCATCTGAGTCACCTAAAAACATCTTGCTGTTTCCTTTTGGTTCCTTTAGGTGGTTAAAACTGAATTTGAGAAATACTTTTTCCCATGTGTCTCACCTTTCTTATCTCAGAGGCCCAGAATATAGCTTAGCATTACATTTAAAAAGTGATTTATGTGCTTAGGAGCATGAATCTCAGAGGGAAATAATAAATCTTAGGGTCTTAAGTTATTCAGCATCTTGAAAACCTAACTTCTTGCCTTCACTTTTTAGGTAGAGTAAGGACTTCAGCCTTTACCTATGTAACTAGATAAAGCAACTAGATAATGCAACTAGATCAGCAGAGAAGACTGATCTAGTGGAAAGTGTCCATATGTATGGTGGGCGGAAGGTGGAACTAGGTGATCTTTAAGGTTCCTTCCAACCTAAACCATTTGATGATTCTATGAACAGAACAATGAATATGCAACTCCTTATAAAAGATGAGATAGTTTCATGCCTGGTCCTAATATAACTGTGAAGCAATCAAGAAAAGAATGGAACCATATTTGTGCCCCTACATCTGCCAACCAAGGGAACTGAGTCATCACCTCAGGAGAAAAAAACTTGTCATAATCTTTCTTACTGGCAGAACTACACAGAGCATTAACTACAAGAGTCAGAGGAGGAAAAGGAGTTAGAATTTTGACTGAGGTGATATATTAAATTCAGACAATAGGCCCTGATACATATACATAAGAATATTATTGTTTCAGTCAAAAAATACTAATTGCAAGATATATCATTATATATAATTACTTTCCACTTTCTTCATTTAATATCAAGCTGATGCAGTAACACTTTTAAGAAAGAAGTTTCACTCAGGTAGGAGCCAATAACAATCCTTCATCATATGGTATTGAACATTTTGCTCAAAACTTGTGCTTGATACCATTCAAATTCCAGTTTTTTTAATGATTTGTAATTTGCTGAGAAAGTTTCTTTATACTGAAACACTCATGATTTGGATCCATACAAGCACCTCTTTGCTCCTCTGATTTCACAGAATCTAACTTAAAAAGAAGTCATTATTTAGGTATCAGCAATATTGAAAACATAAGAAAGCTAATTTTGTAAAGAGTTAATTTTTAAGGGGAGATTCTGGATGATATAGATCCAAATGTTTTCCCTCAGCAACATGATGTGATAAAAAGTAAACAAAGCAAATAAATATACAGGAACAGAAAATATCACAAAGATTCATTTGCAGAGATGCGGAGATGTTTGAGTTGATTGAAATTCAGATTGATAGATTTGAAACACCATTATGTAATGTCCAGTGTGTATACTACCTATCAACATAAAGAGATTACAAACAAAAATATTAATGACAGTTCAGAAATACTTTTTTTCAAGAAAAAAAAAGGAATCCAGGATTTTCAGTGGTTTATCATATTCCATCTTCTACTACCTAGATATATATAAAAAAAAAAAAAAGTCTGGATTTTAAGAAATTAAGTTAAACAAAGTTATATTAACCACTGTTTAAAATCTATCTACTTGTTTGGTCCTTTTATGGAAAGTTTGAACAAAACTTTTTATATGGAAACCATACAGAAGTATGAGTTGATGAAACCAGAAATCAAAATGCTGTGTTGTATGAAATTTTCTGTTATGAACTCAGCTTTTTCAACAAATCTGTTATACAGTTGTTCTAAGGAACACCACGGGTTTAAAGCTGCAAATGCTCAAGAGTATCACCAACAATTAAGACAAACTTTTTCATCGAAGGTAGTGCAGACTTCTTAAAACTCTGACATCAGCCCAACTGTTGTCAATCATTAAGCAAAGCTGACAAATATGTCAGAATTCACAGATAGGAAAATGTATGACCATACTTATAAATTAATTCCTGCAGTAAAGTTGATGTCTCATATTCATATGGTGATCACACCTTTACAAAGGAAGGGCTGTCTGAATGAGCCAATAAAACAGATACTTAGGTCATCCTAAGAATAGAAATGTAGTTAATATTTATATATGACTTTTCAAGCTCTTCGTAATTCTAGAATTAGACATAAAATTAGTTTACACTGGTCTGTTACTAACTACAAAATAACAACTGTTACTGAAAAGTAAAAAGGATTATTTTCAAACAATAATAAAACATTTCGATGTTTTAGGTTTTTTTCTTTTTTTTTTTTTTTTAGCAGATGCATGTTAGGTTACAAGGCATTTTCTGACTCAGAGAAATCAGATAGTACAGTACAATGAGCTCTGAATGAACTCATTCTGAACAAACACCAAGAACAAAGCCTATTTTACTATGGATAATTTAACTTTTATTAACACTTGACGTTAAAAAAGCAATGAACTCCAGCACACTCCCTTGAATTCATTCTCATCACTCTGCTCTCAGTTAACTCTCAGTACTCTGAATCAAAAAGAGGGTGAGTCTTCAATGTTCATCTGAAGACTTTAGTCACGTTATTCTCTCTGTTCAGGATCTGCCAAAAATACCAAGCCTTGGCCTTACTCTCACTTATAATCACAGAATCACTGTAGTTGAAAGGGTCCTCTAAAGACCATCTAGCCCAACACCCCACCAAAGCAGGTTTCCCTAGAGCACATTACACACGATTGCATCCAGGCAGGTTTTTAGTATCTCCAGAGGAGACTCCACAACCTCCCTAGGCAGCTGTTCCTGTGCTTCATCACACTCACAGTAGAGACGTTTTTTCCTGATGTTGAGGTGGAACGTCCTGTGTTTCAGCTTGTGCCCGTTGCCCCTTGTCGTGTCACAGGACACCGCTGAAAAGAGCCCAGCTCCATCCTCCTTGCACTCACCCTTTAGATATTTATAGACATTGCTAAGTTCTCCTCTCAGTCTTGTCTGCTCCTGGCTAAATAGTCCCAGCTCTCTCAACCCTTCCTCGTAATAGCGATGCTCCAGTCCACCAGTCATCTTGGTTGCCCTCCACTGGACTTTCTCCAGTAGTTCCAGGTCTTACTCGTCCACACAGGTCTCCTGCCTCCTCTGCTTTTCACCAGGAGCAGGGTTTGCGCGATCCCTGCAGCTACTGCCTGTACTGAAGACACCTTAAGTACCACTTCTGTCTGGATCCATCAGACATCACCGGGGCCTTCTTTGAAGGAGCAGTGGGTTCAGTCCTGAGAGGAGTACCCATCACTTCGGTAGAGCCCTTGCCCTCAACTGTGGCCCTACGAGGAGGTTTCCGTGCCCTGGATGCGGCTGAGCAGCCGCGGCGATGCCGCCCCGACTGCCACAGGGCCTCAGCGCCCTGGCCTCGCCGCGCTCCGGCTGACGCGCCGCGCTCCGAGCCGCTCGCTGGGCTGCGTTTGATCGGAGTGGGGAGGCTGTTGGTGGTGC
>JAAGNO010010827.1:63042-113177 GCA_033439905.1 Ceryle rudis
CTGGATGTGGGAGAAGAGGCAGAGCCCTTTGTTGTGCAGAGGCTTCTGATGTCACGGGTGGGGGACCTGTGGGTGGGGCGGGAGGAGAGCCCGGGGTCGGGGAGGGGTTAAAAGGGGGATGCTGGGGGGGGGGGCTGCTCAGGGGGGGGGCACTGCGGGGATGGGGGGCGCTGGTGGGCGGGGGTCGCTGCCTAGTGGGGGTGGGCGTGGCGGGGGGGGGGGTCGCGCGAGTGGCCGGTGGCGCATTAACGGCTGGTCGCGAGCTGCCGCCCGGGACGCCTCAGCTGCCCGCCCGCAAGCTGCCCGCCCCCGGCAAAAGAGAGCCGCTCTCCCGCCTTCCAAAAGAGCCCGAAAAGCCCCCAAAAGCCACCCTCCCAGCTCTTCCCATAAGAGCCCTTCGTTCCCTCTTTTTCTCGCGATTACCTCTCCCCAGTGCGGACTCACCACACTGGAGCTGGTCCCTCGGAAGTGAGCGCCCGCGCGTGCGAGATGCTGGTACCCTGTATGCCCGCTCCGTGCCCCGGGGGACGCCACTCGCCGCTTGTTCGCTCAGCGCTCGCCAAGGGCTTCTGTGCTGAGGGGGATGTCTCGATGAGTGCCCGATGTCGCGGTCACGCCTCGTTCAGATCTGCCGCCGATGCTGCTGCTCCGCCCGGGCCACCTCAGCAGCCGCCCACAGGCAGTCGGCCCCCGGCACAGACGAACCGCTTTCCTGGCTTTGGAAAGCCCCCAGAAGAGCCTTTTGCCGTCCCTTTTCGCCGCGATTCCCTTCCCCGGTGCGGACTGACCTGAACCGCAGCTGGTTTTCTCGGTTAGTAGATCAAGAATTTTATCCTAGGTTTATGTATTTATGTAATTTTAAAGTCATTCTGGAGAAATCTAAGAAACATATTCAAGGAAAAAAAATAAAAAGGTAACATCCAATGGTGTTGTCTAAATAAAACATTTACCAAACTTCACACATTCTCAATAAATTGAATGTCTTGATACACCCTCAAAGGCACAGGTGCTAAAAGTGTGTTCCAAAAACTGGACAGCTTTTGGAAAAAAACTGCCCTGTTAGGACTGCTTTTTCATTTGGGGTGAAGAAAATAAAAAGGAGAAACAAGCTGAGATGCTCGTGTCTCTGAAAGGTAATCATATTAGAAAGAGTTAGGTAAAGAAGAATGTGCAGATCTTAACAGATACTCACCTGCTAGAGATTTTTTATTTCAGTGAAAGATCATCACTTTTGCAACCATTGTCTATTGTTTATTCTTAAAAAAAAAAAAAAAAATTACATTCAAGGTCCTTTACAAAGTCGATTACTTTATATAATTCAGTGTGCACTCCAGTGTTTCTAAGTGACATATTTATATGAACAGAGTGGAAGTTTCTAAAACACTGAACTCCAATATGACTGATGATTTTTTTTATTTGGTTTTAGAGATTAACATTACAGAATCATAGAATCATTCAGGTTGGAAAAGACCCTTGGGATCATCAAGTCCAACCACTAACCCTACTCTACAAAGTTCACCCCCAAACCATGTCCCCCAGCACCACATCTAAATGAGCCTTAAACACATCCAGGGATGGTGACTCAGCCTATTCCAGTGTCTGATTACACTTTCTGTGAAATTTTTTTCCCTAATGTCCAGTCTACACCTCCCCTTTTACAGCTTGAATCCATGCCCTCTTGTTCTATTGTCAATTACCTGTGAGAAGAGACCAGCACCAACCTCTCTACAATGTCCTTTCAGGTAGTTGTAGAGAGTGATGAGGTCTTCCCCTTAGCCTCTTCTTCCTCAAAATAAACAGTCCCAGCTCCTTCAATCGCTCTTCCTAAGATTTATTCTCCAGGCCCTGGAGAATTATTTGTTCTATTGTGGTTTTCTTTTCTTTTTTTATTCATGACAAATTTGTTGATTTTATCAGTCTTTGATCAGTCTTTGAGACACTACTATTCACCTGCAACCATAAATACAGTAAGATATTAACAAAACTCCACTGTGTTTCTCATAACTGTTAAGCTGAATCCTTTGTTCTCTAAGTTGTGTATATCTCAGTTATGCTCTGTATCAGAGGCTGCAGAATCTGCAGCCCAAGGCAAGTCTGCTGAAGTTCCAATCCCCCCAGTGCAACCAGTAGGGAGGCTGAGAATGCCCAAAAGACAAACACACAGAGAACACATGTATACACCACGTGTATACACTTACACACATCTGGACACAGAAATCACAGGCAGACACACTCAGTGAGCACTGACATGAACACAAACAGAATTAGTAATCTCAGCCTTCTCCCTTCTCTGTCTAAGCAAGAGAGAGATCTGCCAATGAGAATATATACACAGATGTAAATACAAGGTAGATGATCTTTGTTCAGTTCCTGGCAGCGTGGACACATGCGCCCCCATTACCTGAGGTCCCGTTCTAATTGTTGGCACATAAGTCCACTCACTGTGTTCTCTACAGTTCATGACTCCAAGGCCCACTGACCCGTGGTCTTACTTCAGTAGCTAGCAATCAGACTGTCCCTGTCCCCTCAACACTGAACCAAGAATCCATCTATCTGGAGAGGAGTTATAAGTAGCATTTCATAAGGTAAGACAGAATGCACTGCTCAGATGTAGAGCATTACCAGAAAAGCATACTGACCAGCCATGTGTTTATATGCAACCAGCCCTTTTTATCACCTTATTGCTCAGTTTTCCTGTTTTATAGTCCTTCCCTAATCACCCTCCCTTTCCCCACCTTTGCTTCCTCCCCTAAGCACCCCATGCTAAATCTTGTGCAATCCCCAAATGCTCTTCCTCTGCATGCCAAAATGTGTCCCATACCTCTACGTAGCAACCCCCTCAGTCCCAAAGGTGCTTTGGAGAGCTTCTCCCTTTGACTCTTCCTGATGGGTTTCACACCTGACCCAGGGCCTGGGAGTCTCCTCGGACATCTGTGGCAAGGGCTCAGACAGAGGCCTCCTTCATTTGGGTTACTATCTATCTGCCTTTGTGCCCTTGTTCCTTTGTGGATGTGTAGATGAGGTTTTTTCACACAACCTTACACCCTGAGGTGTGAATTTACGTACACTGACATGTAAATTTCTCAGCTTCAGGCAGTGTCTTCAACCCAATAGTTGTTACAGACAGATTTTGTACATCATTATCCTTGTTTTCTTTAGACTTTAACATTGCTAAGCAAGCATTTAGAAGACTGAAGAAACTCATTCTGATGCATAACTATTGGCCTTGTTACTTGGTGATTTTAGCTAAAGAAAAAGATATACAGTGCTGCATGAAGCAGTTAGAAATAAATTTTAAATCTGAAAATTGACAATGAATATTAATTTTAACACCAGAGCAGCTGAAGACTGAGAAGCAATTTTTTTTTTCCTGTGAATGATCAGAACATCCATACTCCTAGTGATTAGCCACAGTGTCTCTTTTGGTTGATTTAATGTATTCTTTATATTATGTTTGAATGTGTGTTTGTTTGCTACAAGATGGCCTAGTGTGTGCCCTACAGATCCAGTGGATAAAGAGCAATGGGAATCCTTATGTAAACTGCTCCCACAGATGAATATTATACTACATTTGAAAATCTTTCCACATGTTCAAATGTTCATTTTCATAGCAATTTTTTTCCACAGACAAATTACACCACAATACTCTGTATAACAGTGTGTCACACTGATATAATCAGGTGAATAACATGATATGTGACCCAAAGGCTTTTTGTTCCCTGCAGTTCTCCTAGTAATACCCCTGCAGCAATTATGAAGAATCTGCAATTATATGCAAAGATAGTCTTTCCTCTGACACCCTAGGGAATTCTACAGAGACATGTCCTTGGACTTAACTAGATGGATGTCCTACACTTCTTTTTTTAGTATGGCATACGTGGATATTTTTTTATTCTTATGTCTGTGGAGTTCTTCACAGAATGATGGCATTGAACTCCTGCCAAAGTGGTTCTCTGAAGGCCTTGTATTTGACAAGCATGTTTCATCACAAATTTTTCAGAAAAGTGAGGTTATCACTGTTGGAGATTTTTGAGAGAGTGATGATTCCTGCATTGTGTATTTGCCTAAAGTTTTAGACTGATAAAGCCCCTGAGAATATTCCATGTGGGTGTTTTGTCACTTCTATTAGTTGTATACACATAGGGGTTTTTCCCTTGTTATTCTCAAGCATTGTCACTAGTTATTCTTCTCGTTTATAAGAGCTCTGGTGTATTTCACATGTTTGATGTCACGGTCTTATCAAAGATTGGTTTTTATTAATCAAGTATAGGCAAAATAGCAGTGATGCTGAAAATTTATCTGAAGATCTGTAGTTGTGGAAATACATGAAAGCTGATACTGTGGAAGTCACTGAGAACAACCTCCAAGTAAGAATCCAATAAAATCAGGGGAGAAGTGTGACTTGGGCCAGACAAACTCACCACTTTATAGCTGGATGTGGAGCCATACTGAAAGAAGTGGGGGGTGCATATGATTCACTCCATGCTATACAAAATCAAAATTTAAAAATAACAAAAAAAAAAAAAAGGTGGTGAGTTAAGGTAATTGGGGATTATGTCTTTCTTTTCAAGATACTTCCCAGACTAACAGTCTACTGAAGCTACTCTGTCAGACAAAGAACTGCAGGTAAAAAGATGAACAATGAACCCTAGTACTGATGAAGATACACTTGGTTTACTTTACAAACCACTTGTGGATCAGGAAACAATACCTTTCAGCTTTGGATGGGGAAGGAAACCCCAGTGATTTAGCTATAGAAAAATCTGCCTACATAGTTGCTTACAGGTATTTCATATCATTGCTGAATTTCCCAGAGTTATTTATGAAAGAGACATCAGCTGAGTGCATATCTAACCTTATGTCCTAAACTCAATTCTAGGATAAACCAATACTGATCGTAAATGCATTGCTTGAATTATTATTCTTTGATTTATATTTTTTGTAATCTTATTAAAGCATATTCTTGTATATATTGCACACAGATACACATACACATTTTGTTAATAAAATTCTCATTTTCCTTAAAGTAAAAATTCAACTACTCTGTCGTCCACCTAAAGCCACAAGAATCACTAGTACATTCAGAAAATTCATATCAGACACTAGTATATCTTTTCATACACTTTCTCTCCTACAGCTTGTTAAATGCAACTTTATTAAAATCAGTATGTAAGGACTTCTGTTCCTCTTATCTTCCTGCAGGATTCTAGCAGAAATTAGGCTGTCTAATGGTAAAGAAATTATACAGTTACGGTATCATACTTGTCCAGGGGGTATGTATTCTCGCCTTTATTCCAGACATTCTACCCATTCTTTCATTGTTCAATGCATTCATGTGTCTACCGTGTAAATGCAAAACTCATGATTTTTAAGTAAGATTAATGAGTATTTGTGACATGGAAGAAATTATCTAACATGTTCACAGACTCACAAGGAAATATGTTCACATGGAAATTTTATTCCAGATCCATGAAGAAATGACCTAGTTTAAAAAACATATGCAACAAATGTAATATCTGATGTTAAATTAAAGCATTCAAACTATCTTGAGATAAAATGTTGGGAAAGTATGCATGTTTTAAGCTTTGCATTTTGATTTAGCAAGGTCAGAATGTTTTACGGGAAACAATCTTTCAGTTCTGGCAGAACAGCAATGCGGCAAGATAGTAATAATGGTCCTCATGCTTTGTAAAGTTTTCAGAAAATTGCATTTGAAAACATTCACTCTTACCTGCAAAATGACACAGTAAATTTTTGGTAAATAAAACCACACAACTTAAATGTCTTAACAATAGCTTGATTCACACCTTTTGTTATTTTTGTTTGCTTGGGTTTTTTTTTTTTTTGAGTCCTTGCTTTATGGCTATTTCTGCAACAGTAGTATTTCTTTGGAGCTTCTGAAATGGAAAAGGAGCACTGTAAGGTTGTGAATAGTTCCCTATTGTCCTGGTGATTTGCCATTGCATGTAATTTCAACCTGGGTTTTATGTAACTCCATAATGATACCTGTGTATGAACTATGGGGGAAAAACATGATTATTTGCAGTGAGATTGAAAGAAGCAGTGTATTACAAAGTGCTATGTAGGGTGCTGAACATGTGATGGTTGATGTTCATTCACAGAACCCATGAAAGTAAAAGCTCCTAATAATCTTTGAAACACAAAGGGAATATAGAGGTGAATTAACAGTCTAGCTTCCTTCTGCTGAAACAGAAAAGAGGGAAAAGTAATCCTATTTAGCTTTCTCTTATCCTGATATTTTTCATATATATGATGCACAATGATGCACAATTATATTTCCTTTCTATACAAGAGCATTACTAAGTCATAGTGACCTAACATGCTCTTATTTGTTTCCAAAATGCAATACAGACAATAAATCCACACTTAAGATTTAAATACATATATTTTTCACAGATTCAGGAGCTGGATTCTGGAGCTGGATTCAGGAACAGTCCTCCTTGGATGCTGGCCATTGAAGATGAGAGTCTGACCATCACAGTCCATCAGCTTTATACTGAATATGATGTATATGGGATAGAATACCTCAACTGGTCAGTTTATCATACTGCATGTGACCTAAAATTATTTTCAGGCAATGTGGAAAGTACATAGTCTTTGCTGCAGGTACACACATTCAAGTGATGATTCAGTCTGTAAGAATGAAGATTATGAAAATGTGGAATAACATAATGAGGTTAAGAGTATGTTTTGTTTTGTTTTTCCCAAGGTTTGTTTGGTTTTCATTTGTTAAGACAAACTCTTGCAATATAGCCTTACTACTTAGGCAAGGTATCTTGGCTAGGACTTACTAGTGCTGTCATAAAGGTTTTGTTCATCATGAACTACACCAGAGACCTTGTGGGCTTACCCAGAATAAACCAAATATGTCTTTTTTTATATGAGAAAAAAAAGTAATAACACTCTTTTTCCAAATTTTTAATAAGTAATATATTTCATATCAATAGCAATCTCTAAGATGCTCCACATCCCCCACAAAGTAAGCATATAAATTAGGTGCCAATTGACAGAAATTTCAGCTTTCATGGAAATATTCTGCTTGGTAAATAGTTCCTTCCTTTCTTTAATGTAAAAGAATTTACATAATATTTAAAAGAATAGCAGACTAGTGCACTAGAAATGTGACCTGTGATAGTGTAGCTAGTGTACAAAAATATGTGGGAAGAGGAATTTATGTCCGATTCTGGAGGGTAACACTAATTCAGTTACATTCATCCACTAGCTTCTAGCTACAAATTACATGAAATTCACATTTTAGTATGAGCCCTTGTAAGTTTAAAGAAACCCTGCCAAAATCATGCAACGAAAGGCTCTAAAAGTTTAAATGCTGTGTAGTCACTGCAGGATTTTACCTAATACTAGCCATTGGGCACTCAGTCTAAAGCAATTTTCTTGACTTCTAGAAGAACAGAGTAATTAATTTAAAATAGAAGTAGAAAAATAGCTTTTATGGATTGTCTCTACAGATGCATTTGACTACACCTGCTGGTATGCTCAATGGCATCCCCCACAGTTATAGTCTCCAGCTTTTATTGCAAACCTGAATGAAGCATACAGCAACTCCTTTCCAACCACCATGCAAAATATCCTTTCTGCAGGAATATGCAACAGCAGAGAGACATTCCTAAGCATTGTTGTTATGTAGAAGGGGCAGCAGAAGAACAGCTGTCATTTTTTGCCTTTCTCTGCTCCCTGTGGATTGAATCTAAGCCAGTTTTGGCTAGATGCCCCACATTTAGCCTACACATTTGGCAATTTTGTGATTTTTTTTGTGTGATTTTTCATTTAAATTGTAGACACTTTATGCTGTGGAAGCCTGAATTGGAGGTGTTCATTCTACACTCTGTTTACGGTCAGTGGAGAGTAAAGAGAGTTGTAGCTTGTTCATTTGTGCCTTGCTGGACCTAGTTTAGGATGCAGTAAATCATAGCCTTGATGTGCCTGCTTTTCCTCTATTGACTACAGTGTACAGCGTGAGTGAAGCATACACAGGTATCTGTATATAGACAGGTTAGCCCCAAATGTTAACAGATACAGTATAAAGCATGTGGAAAAAGCAAATATGTTCTTTTGTTTCATAACTAGTTCACAAAATTCAGTAGCATCATCACTAAAGATTTCAAGATTCACAAAAGGTCAAAGCTGGTTGAAATGTGAAGCTGACATTGCTCTGCTCTGTATTCTGTCAGTGAAGTTAAAGTAAATATGATACCTCAAAGGTGCATTTTATTGCAGCTCATGAAGTTGATACGGCATACAGAAATGCAAAAGGAAGCACATATAGTCAAACAATAGCATAAAGAAGCTGAACAAAAATCCTGCAGAGACAGAACAAGAAGAAAGGATTCAAAATAGGTATTTTGGTTTATGCTGCTTTAAGTGATAGTAACATTCTGCTAGAAATCTTATGAAAGCTTTCATAAAATCTTTTATTTCTTATGGAAAGATTAGTACTTATCATGGCACACAGCTATAGCAATGAAATGTAAAACTGATTTAGTCTGATATTCTTAGAAATAAAAAACACACCAAGGACGCACACATCCAGCATGATACAAGCAAATGTTCCTTTCTTTTCTCTTGGGTTCCGCATGTATCATTGTAGAACAGGAAATTTAGATTTATAAACTTTATACTGGTGTCATTTACCTGAAAGAGTAATAGCACAAACCAGTCTCTGCAGAAAACAATCATAGAGGTGTACGATTGGAGCATCACTGTTTAGAGACCAAAATGAAGAGCAAGAGGACAGGATGCAGTAGGGTTATTTTTGACTTTGGAGAAAGTCACTGGCAAAAGTGATGAGATATTGTAGGAGAAGCTAGAAACAGCATTATCTACTTGGGATGAAGTGATTGAGAGGATTATGCCATTTCTTCAGATATCATAAAATGTGGAGAGAGAGCACTCTCAGCTTTCCCAAGCAAACAATATGACTTCCCTTTTAAAATAATGCAGCAATTACTAGCTTTTGTGTTAAATCCATTGTTGCTAACACTACAAGTACTTCCAAAGCAGTTAATGACTGCTGCAAAATGAAGATGGTATGGAAAGATGGAAGGTAAAAACAAGAAACACTGTCATTTGCAGTACAGAACAGTGTAGCAGTTACATTGGAAGGAGGAACTCTTGAGGTCAGAGGAAAATGTCAATCCTTTCACTATATAATTGGTAAGACCTGGAGTATATTAATCTAAAATGTGTTGAGCAATTATACTAATGCAACTAGAACATATGGTCCAGAAAAAGGTTAGATTACAGCCATAAGCATTGTTAAAGGTCTGTAATTTCAGTCTACAACTGATTTTAGCTTCCACCCACCCTTCACAACAATTTTTATATATATATATAAATATATTTGACTTAGGCTTCTTATTTCTAAAGGAAGGAGTTTTTTCATTCATCTAAGCTCCATAAGACAAGAAAACCAGAAACCATTCAGACCGTAGAAGACCTCTGTTATACTGATTAATCTCTCCTGCATCTCTTTCAGTCATTGAGAAGATACTTTTTCAGGACTGCAATTTTGACTTGGCTCAGGAAAGCTTATGAAAGAGTCAGATGGTGCCACTATGCTTGAAACAACAAAGGGAATAGAGAACAACAGAAAGTATTGAAAATCATTTTGAATGCTCACTTCGTAAATAAAGCTACAAATGTTCCTCTTTGATTGATGACTTCAGTGGCTTCTAGCACAAAGGAGAACAACAAATTCAGATCACTTGTTATGCTTACAAAACTGTGCCAGAATCCCAGTATAGGTTGGTAGAAGAGGAAGATTGATTGACCTTTAGAGCAGCAAGACATGGGGAAAAAGAAATGTTCTGTATTTGCTGTCCTTGACATATTCCAAATCCCTAATGTTATGGTTAAGTGAACTCTTCCTGAGAAGAGAATGCATCAATTCATGACAATTCGTGCTGTTGCCAAGATCACTCATGTCTCAGTAAGGGACAGAAAACCAGGCTATTATGTTCTGTGAAAATAAAATTGAGGGCATGATATGCATATTTAAAGACATTTACCTTGTCTTCACGTGTATACACATATATATACGTTAAATTCTTTGATAATGCCTTGTGTCACTCTGCACTGCTCCTCATTTATTACTGTCAGAAAGCATAACTTCATTATGTAAGGAGATTAAAAAAAATAAAGAAAATAAACCTTTCTGCAAACTTTCTTTGAAGAAATGGTAGCAAGACACAGTGTTCTGCAACAGCTCTTAGAGACTCCTGCTTTTTGAGGTAAAGAAGGTAAAGCATTCCTCTGTGGTATTCCAAGGAAATTTTCTTCCTCTACTTGCTTCTTTAAAAGCAAGGTCAGTGTTTCCACATCTCTTTCTAAATGAAAGAGACCTTTCGGTCATCCACCCAATACTATGGAGATCCTAAGACTGCATTATTGATGAAGAGGTTGCAGATCTGCACCACAGCTTTGCACTGTTCTTTGGAATGATTTCAAGGCAAACTGTCCTTTGAGTTTAACTATTCTTTCAGTTCTATCAGCTCTTTCAATAAATCCTCAGAAATCTCAAGATTCCTTCCTAGTATCTGGAAAAAAAAGGGAAATAATCTTTGCTCTTACACAGTGAGAGAAAACCAAATTTCTTTGTCAGATAAACATCTCAGAAATATGATCAAGCTTTCAATGGCAAAACATCAATCCCCACATAAAGCTGTGTTTTGGAAAATATGCATGGTATTAATATCATCTGTCTGATAAAATTAGAATACCTGTAATACTCTCTGAAGGTGTCTCAAAGCTGGGTTTCTCTCTTTATCATGAAGTTAATGTAGACAGTATTTTTGCATGTATCCACGGTCAACAGTAACCACTGAAGTACTGCCCACAAGAAAAAGGTTAGGGTTTGTTCAGAAAATTCTTCAAATAAAGACCCATGGGTGGTGAATTGACTTCCAAAGCAATGACTACTCATTATCACCACTTTTTAAGAATGTTTTAATGTTTTGAAGGTTTCCATTTATTTTTAACACCAAAACAACATGTATTGCAAATTACCTGGCGGAAAGATGTCAGCCATTCTTTTGAATTAAACAGTATGTCTGTGTGCCACAGTGATAAAAATTCATGTAAATATCTGTAGTAGATAGATGAATACAAACAATAAAATTAAGATGTTTTCATGTCTGTCTTTATTTCAGGAGCAATGTCCTTTCCAAGGAAGGATTGTACTTATTTCCACAAAATAACAGAGACAATATTTTATGGCAAAGCTGTCTGCCTTCAGGTGGATGTTTTATGGGAAACAACCAGAGAAAATACACCACTTCTTGGGAAGCCACCCACTGGTGGCAACAAGTGGTTGCATATCTGAACAAAGTATGTGATTAGGAATTATCTTGTATTTTGTGTTCCACCAGCAGGATCTTATAATGACTTCATGCATTTTTTTATTTCACTCTTTACATCCTCATAGTCTTCCCTCTAATTTTAATGTATTCAGGCTCCTGCTTTTGCAAAGATCACAGAAGAAAAGTAGCTTGCTGATAAAGTAACTAGTTAACTTTATTTTCATGTCAGAACTAAAGATGAAGGAAATTATGACAGTATTTATTATATGTCTATCATAATGAGAAGTATCTATAAACAAACAAACAAAACACAACACTAGTATGGTGAAGACTCAAGTCATGCAGATGACAGTTTGCATGTTAAAATAAACCGTTTCACATTAAAAATTATATAATCTATCTACTCATCTGAAATTACAAATTTAGCAATACCTACCTATTCAGGAAACACCCAATTAAGGTGTGTTTCCTTTTAACTCAGTAACTGAAATAAGAAAGCAGGAAATTGATTCCTAATGTGTTTGCTAACCAGTCCCACTCACCTTTTATATGCAGAGGTTGTTTGAATTCTTATCTGGGCACTGTTGCCTGTGCTCTCTTGACCACGTTGTCAGAGTGCAACTTATACAGAGTTATAATAAACACCTTGGGAAGATTGACAGAAAATGTATGAACATTACCATTGAGAAAAATTATTTTGATACACAATCTAAAAAGTCCTATTCTCTACCTCCATCTACTGGAGGATTCTTAACAACTAACAGACTCTAGAGGTTTTTCTAATTCTTTTTCAAAATATGTTATTTTCAAGGAAAGCTAAACCTCATTTCAGAAAAAAAAAAACTACTTAAGGCTATCTCTCTTGAAAATAACATTTTAAACATAATCTTATTAGCTGAATCATCTCTGTTTAGACATAAACATTTTAAAAAACATTTCAAGTTGTACTAAATAGAAATCAGTTTCACAGAGGCACCCACAAGCCAAACACTAGATTCTATCCAAAATGGGGTTTATTGCAACCAAAGTTGCCCAGCACCCCTTCTGATTAAACACAAGTTCTGATTTCTGTTGGGAATTTACTACACAGCTAATTCCTAAACCTTAAGGAAAAATGAACCAAAATGGGCACACACTCATCAAGGGAAAAGCTCCCACACCAGAATGCTTAAGATACCATTCACCCAAAGTGGGGGGGAAGAGGCTCACTTAATCCACAGACACTCACTCAATCCGTAGAAGTATCCTTGGAGGGCCTGTCCAAGAGAAGGGTCCAACTGGCAGACCTGCTGCTCTGCAAAAAACCATCTCATCTGGCTCTTAGGCAGGACCCCCTTTATACCCTAGCTGAGGGTGCACTGTGGCTGTTCTGACTGGTTGAGAGCACAAGCACAGGCGAAACATGGACTAGCACAGACCCTGTGGCGCCAGTTAAGCACCAGGAGGTGCAGCTTAATGGCCAAGGCACCAAACTGCTCCAGCACACCCTGTTTGCTTTGTGTTTTGTCTGTTGGGGGCAGCTGCAGCTGCCACAATCCACCCCATGACCACAGTCACCAATCAGCTAGTTTCCTTGGGGTGATGGTGCAGTCACTTCTTGCTTCTGAAGTTAAAAGGGGGTGCAGTCTCCATAAGATTTAGTGCTCATTGTGGATCACCATGCCAATATCCCACATATAAAACACATTTTCAAGGGAGAGACCACCCTTTACCATTAGCACAGATTTCACTACCACCTGTCTGATGTGGCTTAGTGTAATACAATTACAATGATCGTCATAATCACAATCAGCATTAATAAACAACAATTAAATCAAAACTTTTCTCAGGCAATTGGTTCTCAGTATAGCACCAATTGCTTTTGAATCCTTTGCCACTTTCTTCATCTTGCTGCTCTGATCCCGAAGTGGCATTGATATGCACATTGATATGTGCATGCTGCGTTACTGACAGTGTCAGTTCCAATCCCAATCCCATGACATGAGTTCATCACTTGGGCAAGTCCGCATTGTCCTCCTGGTCTTGTCTGTCACCAGTGAAAGCTCCAAGGTGATTCCTTTGTCCTGGAAGAAAACAAAGGGCTGGCCTCAGTTTAGAAACGGAGCTTCAAGTTAGAAGTCAAGGACAATCCACTGAGCACTAATATGGTGGATTTTCCTATTCCTATTCAGGGATTCCCAGGCATGTATGCCTCTGGGTTTGCCAGGCTTACAGGCACAATGCCAACAGAGGGTAGCTTCTCTATTTTGGGTTACCCCATGTGTGTCCATAGTGGGGACTGGTCTCTTTTGTCATCCTGTATCAGGTCAGTGCCTAGTAATGGTTCTGTTGGGCAAAATGCTTGAATTTTGGGGTTTCCATAGCTTCCCCAGCAGTTGTTGATGATAAAGACTGCCTGTGGTAACCATATGTCCCAGTTGTAGTGTGAGACATTAGCATGTCTTTTAATCAGAGCATTGATTTGTTCAACTACCCCATTGGCTTGAGGGTAGTATGGTGTATGAAACACCCATTTGATACCTTCCTCTCGGGCCCAGTCTTGCACCACTGTGACTGTAAAATGTGATCCATTATTCCTTTGAATACACCCAGAAGCAAGTAGAATGCTAAACCATTTAGTCAGGGCTTGAACTGTCTGATCATCAGTGGCAGTGCTAATAGGTGTAGTGATAGTCAGTCCTGAAACCACTTCTACTCCCATGAAAATATATTTCTTTCCATGGGATGGTGTCACATAAAAGGGTAATTTGGCAGAAAATAAACCCCCTTGCATTCCAGCTTGTCCTTAGATGTCAGAGGCACTGGGCGTGGCTAGGCTTAGATTTTGAGTGATGTCCAGTTTGGCACTATTAGTCCAGTCATGTTCAGTATATCTGAACTCTCACAGCCCCAGATTCACTAACAGCACACTGCACTCCCCATCTAGTTGTCCTCCACAGCCTCATGCAGCCAGTAAGAAGCTGTCAGCACCCAGTGAGGGACTCCTGCGACTAGCAGCGTGAATAGTGCAGTATATTGAGAGCAACAGCAGTACAGGTTCTTGTTTTTATAAATTCTGAGTCAATTTAACTTTAAAGGGTTTATTTATTTAAGGGGGGGGGTAATAAAAGGCAAGTAAACAGCACTGGACACACAGGGGGTCACCCCACCATAAAATGTACGTGCTTCAGGCAGTCTCGTACAGCTTTTTATAGAATTAAACATTTAATATTCAATAGGTTTCGCAATGCGCCTATACATATGCATCATCTATCCCCGCTTCACATGCAGATGAGGTCTCCTCCCCTTCGAGCAGGCACAGTAATTTTTGGTGGTGGTCATCAGGGGTCTTGAGGATGAACTAAGATGTCTTCCTCACAGCTAAACTTTCGACCCTGGTTTCTTGCGCATGCTCTGTAGGAACTTGGCAGACCTTTAACTCCTCCCCTCATTCTTATCATATAATGAGGCTGAGAGATAACAGTGGTGTTATCTTTTCCTTCTTCTTGCTCATCCCAAGGTTTACACTTCAAACCATTCTATTACCACGAATTGTTCGACCATCTCACAGTGTGGATTGCCAGTGATAAATTCACCATCTGCAAAGCACATGCAGATATACAAAATGCATTAGATTAAAGAGCAGCTCAGTAAAATTTCTGCGTTTCCCAGGGAAATACTTGGAAAGTCCAGATCTTACCCAAAGGCATCCCTATGGGGGGGGAGCGAGGTTCAGCCTGTCGACTGATCCCAGGAGTCAGAGATGATCAGCAATAGTGTCCACCCTGACTTGTCTGTGATGATGTCTTCCCTGAAATCCCCCCTAACTTAAACCATTTTTATAATAATTTTTACTTTCAAGGTGGAGCTTGAGTGACTCTCATCATAAATACCTTTGTTACGATTGGTGTAAATTTCTCTCGCTTTTTTTTTAAAGATATAGCTGAAGAAAATTCACAGTGCAAGCTCAGTGAGGGATGGTTGCACTTTGGAGGCAGGTAGCCTTTGGGATGGAAATGTGTTTTGCTATTATAATGACGTTATAATGAGCAAAGTTCACACAAAAACCAGTACTTTGTCAAAAACTGACAGACTGTTGGCACAGGGTTGCAAACAGGCAGCTTATAAGTCCTGTAGTACCATCAAGTTACCACCTCTGCTGCAATTTCACAGGGCCTGGCTGTTGAATCTTCACTCCATCCACCATGATGCTTACAGGCACTAATGCTTAGGGAACTGTTGTGAAATTGATTCCTTGCATACCAGTTACACTCTACACTAGAAGCTTTTTCGATGTTATACCCTTCTTTAACATGTGAACAATACTGTACCTTTAATATAATTTTAATTTTTAAGTCACTTCGAGTCTTCATTCCACAGATGGTTTCAATGGACCAATGTAATCAATTTGCCAAGTGCTCCAAAGAGTCTTATCTTGTTTGAAATTCTGGGCTGGAATTTGATTTGGGTGGTTAGCCTTAAGTCTTTATTTGACACTGTGGACAAGCTGTCAGAATTGCTTCACATGTTCTCTTAGACACCGGCCATCCCCGAGACTGACACTCATAATAGAGGTCTGTCTTCCCTGGATAGCCTTCTTAATGTGCAGCCATTCAGACAGCCATTTCCAGTCTTTTGCCTTTGGTATTTACCAATTCGATTTGTGCTGATCTACCTGCTGGTTCCATTTTGCAGCATGAGTTTCATTCTTCATATGGACTTTTACCCATCCCACCTTTAAGGGTTGTAATCTGCCTACTTCCAATACTCTCTGCCAGTCTCCAGCTCTCCAGACTTTTGTATGACCTATTTTCCAATGACTGGATTCCCATTGGCATATCCACTCTGCAGCATTCTTACAGGTTGCATAAGGAATCAGTGTCAATTGTTGTGGCACCATTCTCTGCTGCTAGCAGGAGAGTGGGCGATTCCCCTTCTGTGCACTACCTGCCCCCTCTCTGTCTGCTTTCTATTGCCACCTGGATCCCATAGGACTGGATGCATCCACGAAACACAGCCCTTTGCTGTTATTATTGAAGTTAGACTTGGGGGTTAAGCTGTTAATGTATCTCTTGTTAAATGCCACTGCCCATGAGGTTTACCAACTGGCCACACTGGGGATTTGTAAGGGGAGCAGGTGTGGATAATTATCTGCCTCTCCTCCAGATCACTAATCACTTCTGCACTCCCTGTTTAGCTGCAGCTGGAAGGGGGGTTGAGCAACCCAGGGCACTTTAGATTTCCACAGTAGTCCTAATGTGAGCCTCTTCCGCCCTGTGGCTCCCAAATTCCACGAACAGCCACTGGCAGGTACTACTGCCTGCCTGCTAATACATCAAATCCCAAGATATTCCCCTTCTAAGGTCTTAGAGCCACCTCCACAGCTGTCATCTGCTTTTCCTCAGGCAGCCAAAAATTAATTTGAGCCAAGAAACATTTTTCAGCTGTACCCGTTACTCCTATCATGTTTATGAATTTCCTCAAGGGCTTGATTCCTAGTTCCTCAGATATCTGTTTATTTAGGACACTAATTTGTGCCCCTGTATCAATTAGGAACTCTAAACTTATTCTCTCTGGACCCACGGGAATGTGTATATAAGGTTCCCTGTCAGCAGACCATTGGCAAGGATTCACCATGCTTACTGGACGACCTGAATCTCACATTGCAGCTTCTGGCTTTTTTGACCCGTTCGATTCCTCTCGCAAGGGCGTTAAAGGGTTAACTGTGCTGTCCCGCTGAGGAGATGTTGCTGCCCGTGCTTCTCCCGGGCCCCTCGTTTTCCCCTCCAGCAATTTCAGCAGTGTCCAGAGATGGTCGGTGGGCATTCGGTGCAGCACTGCCCGGAGTATTCCCTGCGCTACTCCTTTTCGACACAGGTCATTTGTTGGATCATCAGTCAGATCTCGGTGTGCCCCGGGAGGGTTCAGACTCCCGCGGTGGGGGGGGGCCGGTCGAGGTGAAGTTTGCGACTGACTTGTCGCACCCTCCGAAGGCCGCCGTCGGTGCCACCGCCCAGATCGGCTCAACCCATTTTGCGCCCGTACGTCACTATATTGAAAATCTCTGCCCAGATCATCAAGTGTGAGGGTGGATTCGGCAGGTTTTGCGGGTTACATTCTGTGGTCTGCCAGGCCTGCTGCTCTTCGAAGAACCAACAACTCCTCTGTCTCTTAGGCAGGACCCCATTTATACCCTAGTCAAGGGTGCACTGTGGTCATTCCGATTGGTTGAGGGGACAAGCCCAAACAAAACATGGACAAGAGCAGACCCCGAGACGTCAGCTAAGCATCAGGAGGTGCAGCTTAATGGCCAATGTGTCAAACTGCTCTGGCCAAGGCGCCAAACTGCTCCAGCACACCATTTGCTTTATGTTTTGTCTGTTGGGGCTGGCTGTACCTGCCACAATCAGTGACCTAAATTTATGAATAATCATTATAAAAAGCCCCAAAACTAAATAAATCAAAACAAAAACCCAACACCTCTCAATGGCTTAGACAACAGAGATTCCCTAGATACCTTCATTTGAATTGGTGAAGTTCCCTACACCCCAAAAGTTCTGTAACTGTAAGGCTCTATCTATATTAGTAATAAATTTAACTCAGTAAAGAGTACAGCAAAACTAGTTCTGAGGATCTGGCATCCACATTATAATCATTTTGTAATGTTTTACCCTGACCTACTTGTAGTGTGATTCTGTGTACTGAAAACTTGTTCAGCAGTTGAAATACCTTAACTTTTAGTGTCACTTCTTCTGACAATGTATAATCTGAGAAATGTCCATTATGTACACCCTGAGAACACTCCATGGAGTTCACTTAAGCACAGTGAGGAGAACTGAGCAAGTTACTTAAAACATTAACAAATAAAAAACCCTTCCTGATCTGAACCATAGTGCACAATGGAGCTGTGCTGAGAGGTACCAATATGTGGGCAAAGCTTAGCATCTGACAACCTATCCTTTGCCTCATGTAATCTGAAATTCAGGATTTGTTTCCAAAGCAGTCCGATAAAAGCCAGCATGCTTGCAACTAATTTACTTAACACAAACTGACAGCATCACTTTCAACATAAAACCCAGCAGTCACAGCCACTTTCATTTAATATCAGTATTGGAAAATTGAAGCTGTACATTCATAAGTATTTTGGACATAAAGTGGGAGACCTATATTACATGTCTTTCTAAATTTCAGACTATAAGCCCATATCCTCTGTTTTCCTAGCAGGGCATCCTAGCTCACCAAGACACAAGTTCTTTGGATGAAGGAGGAGTGATTATGCCAGAATATCCTGCTGAAATTGAATACTTTTTGCAGAAAGGAAAACCAGACTCAGAAAATTAGAAATAAACAGTGAATTAAACCCAGGGAAAATAGAAAATTTGTGAGCCTGGTCTCTGTGCAACATACATAAGGATTTTGCTTTAAAGAGCCATGGAACAAGCTACTTCTATAGTATAAGGAATATAGACTGGAAATGAACTTTTTTCTCTTACTAAAACTTCCTTCATTAGCTTGCAGAATTAGTCTGTCTAATCATTCAGTTTACATGGTACACATGTGAAATTTGAAAACATGATCGAATATTTCAGTCTTTGCTTGCAAATCCTGCTACAGTGGCTACTCTCCTTGAAAATGGGAGAAGTGGTATTCAACCACCAAATGCTAGACAACTGAATCCAGAACTTATAGAAGCAGAGCTAATCATGACCTTTTCATGTAAACACAGAAATGATGCCTCTTCTTTGTGCCAGGTTCTCTGTTTTGCATTCCTCACCAGTGTACACTAGATATTATAAATGCATGCCTTACAGATTAGGTTGCATAGTACAATCAAATGCAGGGAAACACAGCTTGTGAATCCTTAACTGGTGTAGACATCAAAATAGTTTAAATAGTATAGTACCTTTCCATGTACTGAGTCACAGCACACTCAGTAACAGAACAATTTAACTTTTTTTTTTTGACAGTTAAAGGACCTTGCTGTAGGTACTCAAGATAATAATGATCTATATGATCCAGGTATATTTCTATCTGATAGTATATGGCCAAAATACATATAGCTATTCACAGCCATCTCAGCAAAATACCCTATTTCAGGTCCCCTATTTATGCTGATGTGATAGAAGTGTTGTATGTGCTTTCTATCAGATGAATAACACACTAGACTCTGTTGGCTTTATAGAATACGTATTAAAAGAATGTGGGTACTTTCTCTAATACATTACAGGAGAAAAACAATGCTTAACATTGTATTTTCATGGAATCATATAATACCAGGTTGGAAGGGGTCTCAAGGACCATCTTGACCAAACTTTCTTGGCAGAAGTATGGTGTAGACAAGGTGGCCCAGAACCCTGTTCAGCTGAATCTTAAGTGTCCAACACTATGAAATCTACCACTTTCCTAGGGAGATTATTCCAATGCTTGATTGTTTTAATTGTGAAAAGTTTTCTTCTTGTGTCAAATTGAAATGTCCCCGGAGGCAACTTGTACATGTTACCTTCCATCCTTTCCATGTGACTCCTCGTAAAAAGGTAGTCTTCATCTTCTTTATGTCCACCATTTAAATACTGGAACATGGTCATAAAGGTTTCACCTAAACTTTCTTTTTTCAAGGCTGAACAAACCATATTCTCTCAGCCTTTCCTCATATGTCAGGCTTCCCAGTCTTTTGATCATCTTGATGGCCTTTTTCTTGACCATCTCCAGCCTTTCCACAGCTTTTTTGTTATAGTAGGAACCAAAACTGGACACAGTTTTCCAGGTGGAGCCTGAAAAGCACTGAATGGCATAATGACTTATTTATCTATAATGGTGATGCTCCTTTTGATGCCACCCAGCATCCTGTTCATTTTTGTTGCTGCAGCATACTGTTCACTCATATTGAGCTTGTTGACCACCAGGACCCCCAGGACCCTGTCACATAGCTACTTTCCAGGCAGGTAGATCCCAGTCTCTGCTGCACTCCTGGATTATCTTCTTACCTATGAAAGACTTTACACGCCTCCTTGTTGATCTTCATAAGGTTCTTGTTAGCTCACTCTTCCAGCCTATCCAGGTCCTTCTACAGGGTGGCTCTCACTTCTGTTCACTTCCCCACCCAGTTTGTTATCATCAGCAAACTTTATCAGAGTATACTTGATCTCAACATCCAGATCACTTATGTAGATATTACACTACTTCCATTATGAAAGTTTTTAATCACTATTGTTACGGTTAGTTTTGTTATAGAAGCACTTAAGTAAGTGGAGTATGCTAGACCTAGTATTTATCACCCACAATTTTTCTTTATTCTTTGTAGAAAATCAAGATTTCATAAGGCTGATTTGAGTATAGGAACATCACTCTGCTGAAGGGAGTTAGCCAGAGATGTCAAATGCTCTTTTCTTGTTTTAGCATATACTGCAAATTCTTCACAAATGACTGTGATTGTCTATTGAGTCATATTCCCCTAAACTATAGACACTGTCATCAAGTGTGCAAAGGCAGAGTGAAGAAAATACCATCAACCAATAAAAAATCAAGAACATCATAGTCCATCCTGTTCTTCACTGCCCCTTCCAAACTTACGGCTTTGACTTGAATCTGAAAGCTATTTAGGAGAAAATGTTGATCATTTCCTCCTTGACAGGCTGGCAAATATTTAGTGAGATTCATTACTTTTTGTGTGACAAGACACTTTTCAACTGTTTCTGAAGAGCTGATTAATATAATTGGAGATTTCACTCTTATAAGTGTCTGAGGAATTTTAAACTAGATTTATGTTGCTGCTTGAAGGCACTATTTGTGAGCTTACTTCCCCTCTCTTCTTTATTGACCCACTTCAATGGAAATTCTGAGAAAACAAGACCGTAATTCAACAATTCACATGTCACAGCATACAAATACACTGTGTTCTGTCTTAACAACTATACTGAAGTCTAAGGAGTTCAACAGGAGGGAACACATATCATCAACCTTATAAATTATTTACCTGAGTCTGAAATACTTGATTCTTACACCAGATCTCATTGTGTGTTTATTCTCAATTAACAAACAAACAAACAAACACCACACACACACACACACACAAACAAACAAACAAACAAAAACCAAACCACAACCCACACCAACCAACCAATCAAAAACAAAACCACAAAACCCCAAAGAAACAAAATCCTACCAAACAGCAAAAAATTAATCTATCTGAAGAAGAGGTGAAAGCTAAAAGGCATTTCTACAATTATGCCCTTTAAGGAATGGCATGTTTTATTTGCGCAAAATGTTTCTGTGTCAGTATTTAGAGTTAGGCTTTAACTGAAAAAAATCTAGTACATGTTCTTCACAAAAACCATTAAAAATAATTAGGGATATATGAAAATTCATAGTACTTCAGACCAATGGTCCATTTAGCTTAATAGTGTCTTCAACTGTGACTGCAAAAAGACACCACAGAAGAAACAGGGTGGGTATATAGGCCACTTTCTCATCTTGTGACTATTTTCAGCATAGATTTTCTGATCATGCCATAGTTTGTTTGTTTATTAGCCAGAAATTGGTCTTGCCTCCAACTGCTTCCAAGTTTCTCATCTTTAAAATCTGAATTCAGTATAATTTTCTTGCATTTGTAATATTCTTTCCACAGACCTATGGCTTTGTATCTTTATAAAAATGATGATTATGATGATGAAGTTCTTTAATTCCTGTGTCTTGAATGAACCTCCTGCTGAAGTCTCATATTCCAGATTGGTATTTAAGATTGAAAATACCACTTTTTTTCCTACTACCATACTATTCTAGGTGTCTGTATCTGGGTGGCCACAAGTTGATAGGATGAATCCCTGCATTACCTACTATAACTGCAGGCACAATAATTCTACTGATAATAATAATGATAGTTTAAATGGCTTAAGTATTATTGGCATGGACAGAAAGTATTGGGTTGATTCTTTCCCCTGCTTGCAATCTTTCTTACGCAGTTCTCTAAAGTTTACAGAAATTTATGTGTGAATAAATTTAGGCTTCTTACTTATTACCACAAATGACTCAATGACATGTTACTGTAAAAATAAGTATCTAATAAGCATAAATATTTCTGCTAGTACACAAGGATTGAGAATCTATAATTTAAATTTCACTTAAACAAAAAAGTTCTTTCAGAGGTCTAACTACTATACTATAGTAAGGTTATTTACTGATTTGCTTTACTAATTCAGAGGAATAATAATGAATCTTGTCTTTCTCACTCTCCCTCATTCCCATTTTAATTGTCACCATAATTTAACAAGATGTTATGCTGTTAGAATTTAATTAAGCCTCTCAACAATGCCATCTGTTGGGGTTAAAATCAAATTATTTAGAGCTCTTACTGCTCACAACAGAGAATAATTATTCTTGGCAAATTCTTTCAAGGAAAAGTGAAAACTAATAAATTTAATTCAGTCAGATTCACTAATTTAGCAGTACTGAAATAAGATATATTAACATTTGTATTTTTTAGATTATCTGAATCAGAGATGATTATATGCATAACTAGTGCCCAGACTGCCTCTTCCTCTTACTGTTATCTTCCTACAGAATGACATCCATCATATCCTTCACTTAGAGCAGAATACAATTACATGTTTGTTCTCCATATTCCAGCAGGGCTGCACATCAGATGTTTTTACTGTCAAAATATTGAGCAGGTGCTAAAGCTTACAGGTAAATGAATACTGACAACACATGGGAATGTCTGGATGCCTTCAGAGAAGGTACCCTAAAATATAGACAAATGACAGAAACTGGTTGACAAATACAAACTTTTCACTGAACAAAGTTTAATTAGGATATAATGAGCAACTGCAGTGATGGTGAGTAGCCTGTATTCACCAATGAGGAACTTTTTGCTGACATCAGTTAAGAAAGAGCTGACTTGCATACACTAAGTATAGAATATACTCTATAAAAGCGTATTTGAAACACAGTGCTCATATTCTTGCTATTGAAATAAGTCCAAAATACTAGGAGTATGGTACAAACCTAACTTGGTCAGACTTCTAAAAGGTATCTGTCAATTATTTTTGTTTGGTTTTGTTTTCATAAGCATCCTCAAAAGACAACGAGTACTTTAAAAATCAAAATAGTTGTATTTTAGTATATGATAGAAAAAGTAACTTAAAAAAGTAAAGGAAACTCAGAGGACAGAATACACCAAAAAGGATCTTTTGTCTCTTGTGTTCCTGCAGGCTGATCCTTTGCTCCTAGCTTGATTTCAGCCTGGAAACTCAGTTTCTTTGAAATTATGTTGGGTTTTAGGTAGTTCCTTCTGGTTCCTTGGAATTCTTTCTTTCTCACACTTTGAACTTTACTTGCAACAGTATTTAAATCTTTGTTGGGCTGCTCACCCAGCAGATTTCTTGTCTGTTGCCTTTTTAGAGCAATATGATATGCATAGTGTCATATAAATAAAACACCAGACACTGCAAAAATTAAAGTGACTGTTGCACGATAAAGTGTTTTCCTCCTTCTCTCCCCTTGCCCCCATGCAATTACATTAAATTGAGAAGGCCAAAAAGGGCTAGCAAACAGGAACTATATAGTTAGCACAGCAGCTCTTTGCTGTTCAGACAGATAGGCTTCTATATCTTCTCCTTCCTGATTAAGGGGGACCTACACCTTCAATCCCTTTCTTCATGGGGATCTCCTATGCAATCGTGAAGTGTTTACTGAAGTGTTCCTAGGAATGACAGCAACTGTGGTTAGCAAAAAGGGATTTGGCAGTCAGCTTGTCAGGGCACGGGTCCTGAAGGCACTGCTTGAGATGTAATGGGATTGCCAAGGTTGGAACAACCCTAGTGGTAACTTATCATAGGACACAGTCCTGGGTGGCATTGACCAGTGACCTGCAGGGGCAGATAAGGAGGCTTTACCCTGCTGAGTCCTGTGAGAGAACATGGTTTCCCAGTACTATGTTGCAGAGAATGCTGGGCTCCTCCCAGGGAATAGGCTGGGAAGGTTATGACCCCCATGCCCAAGAGAGTAAACCCCATCTAGACACTGAGTCAGTCAGTGAAGGGGCTGCAGAAAGGGCTGAATAGTCTGCAAAATACCAGACTGGGGTTGAACAGAAAAGATTTATGAGTTCTTTAAGAACCTGAAAGTGCAACATCCTCAGCCCTGCTTCACTAGAGAAAGAGAGCTAAGGTGGTTCTTGAACCAGCATAATAGGGCCAAGGCTCCCTCTTTTCCACTGAGAAAGCAGTGTTACTGGGAACTCACTTTGTCTGACTGTACACAAAGACACAGGATGCATGACTGCAGAGCTGTGATGAGTCCAGGTCCTTCAAAAAGGTCAAGTTAGGAAGGGGAGGACAGGAGTTGTATTCCGAACTCAGGGGAGACTCGAATACACAGAGGTCTCCTTGGGAATGACTAGTTAATGAGCTATGAGCTTTCTAGGTGAGAGTAAGAAGGGAGACAAAAGGAGTCATGTCATAGTCAGGTGGCTGATCAAGAAGAGATGAAGCTGATATAGAAAAGCATCAAGATTACAGGGCTGAGTTTGGAGGGAGGACTTTAACCATACCAGTATTTCCTGAAGTATACAAACAAGCAATTTAGGAGGTTTTTGGAAAGCACTGAAGACTGAATGGAAAATAGATTTGTAGGACTCAAGGTTTATGTGAGCCAAGAGTATTCCCTTGTAACAGTGAAACATCCTGAGCTGTATGACTAAGAGTGTAACTAGCAGGTGAAGGAAAGACATCCCTCTCCTTTCTTCTGTACACATGAGAAATGTCTGGAACACTACCCAGTTTGGGGATCCACAGAAGAAAGACATTGAAATAACTGGAATGAGTCCAGCAGAGGGCTATCAAGATGGGCAGGGTACTGGAGTGCATGGCCTAGGAGGAGAGGCTGATGGAGGTGGATTTGTTCAGCCTAAAGACTGTTCATGAGCGGATTGTGTTGCTGCTGTCATCTACCTAGTGAGAGGATACAAAGCAAGTGAAGACAAACGCCACCAAAATATTCAGTGATAGGACAAGAGGAAAAAGCACAAACTGAAACACAGGAAGTTCAGATAATATACTAGCAAAGAGTCTTTGCAATAATGGTGATCAAACACTTGAACAGGCTGCCTGGAGAGGCTATGAAGTCTTCATCCCTTGAGATGTTAAAAGGTTGACAGGACAAGTGCCTAAACAGCAGCATTTGAAATACACCCTGCTTTTAGTGGGGTTTAGACAGATGGTCTCTAAAGCTCCTTTCCAGCTGGAACTATTTTATGATTCTGTGCTCCTTTAAAGAGCAAGTGAGAGTTGGGTGAGCCTTTCCAAACAGGGGAGGCTTCCCCTTTCTATTGGGAGCAACTGCACTTGAAGAGGAGGTTCAAGAAGAGTCAACAGTCTGGAGCAGACAGAATTAGCAGACATACAACAAATGAGGTTGCCACCTGCATCCCAAACAGAGATGCTGAGATGATTATCAAACTGCCAGACAGGAATCAGTGGTGTTAGAAGGAAAAACTTCCTAGGGCCAAAAGACGATTTTTAGAATTGGTTGCCAGCCAGGAAGTGACTCTTCATTCACATCAAGCCTAGAAGCAAGAACCTACTGGAAAGGACACTGAAGGTAGGGGAGAGTCTCACTAATGTTAAGCTAGTAGCTTGGAATTGTTTTCTTGTAATTAATTATAAAGGCTTAACTTATAAAATGTTATTATATTTGTTATAATAAAATAAAGACTATAGTACAATACTGTAGTTTTGTGTTGTTTGGGGATTTTTTCTTCTTTTCTTTTCTTTCACCTCCCTCTCCCCCCCCATTCTTTTTTATTTTTTCTTTTCAATAAAATTACTCTGAATGAGTGGGGGTATGATCTTCCATTTTTCAACACTGAAAAGAATTCAGTGAAACTGCAGTGCAACATAACTGAAGCTTACTGTATGTCCCACTGGACATGGAAAATAACCTTATTTGTATGTTTATAAAGTTGTGGTTTGTTGTTTGTTTGTTTTTATTTTGAAACCATGAGTCTAATGACATATTGCATAAAAACTGTTCCTACAGACAAGTTGAATGAAATTTGTAAGCTAAGATGAAATAAGCTCAAATTAATCAGTATTTCTCAAGTTTGGTTTTTTTCCCTCTAAAGATGTGAATGAGAAAAGACATGAGCAGTAGAGGGCAGAGGTGGATAGCTTTTTAATACATTAAGCCTAATTTTTTCTAGAAATACCTTTTTTTTTGTGACAAATTAGTAACTTTGGACTGGTAATGAATTCCTAAGCTAGCTACAGACTACAAAGGAATGAAAGACAGATTCAGTTTTAAACATTCATTCGAATACCATTAATTAAGGTATGCTAGTCAAAATAATTTAAAATAATTATTAAGAGCATGGTTTAAAGTAATTGCAAGATTACTGATGAGACATGCAATCAGTAACAGAATGATGCTGGGGAGAAAAAATATGAGCATGATAAAGTAACTGTGAAAAGAAAAAGGAATAACTAATTGAGATAAAGAGAAAGTATTATTTCCTGATGTCCTGGGGGGAGTGGGTGAAATAAATTATTTCTTCAGGTTGCTATATCTACTGAAATAAAATACAGTGTTTTAAATGGAATATTTGATAAATGACTTATTTCATAACTTGTTAGCAGAACTTATCCATAATTAATATTACAGAAACTAAATATGGAAAAAGTGATATTCAGGTAATTCAAAATTTTCCAAGGTAATACAGTGAGTATTGGTATTTTTAAGAATCTAGCAGGTAAGGTTTTCATCTCCTACTCCTATTAACTCCCAATTTCCTTAAATTTTCTCACTGGGACAGAATCATAGGCCAGCCATAGTCTGCAGGCTGTTAGCAGCTTCAAGTCAGCCAGGACAGCTGACCTGAGTTGGCTACAGGTGTATCCCATTCCATAAACATCATGCTCAGTATAAGGGGGGAAATTTGGTGAAGGTAATGGTGTACTTGTGTGCTCTCCTACTGGGGTTCCTTCTGATGCTGCTCCTTGTCTTCTCTCTTCTGCACCTGAGAATTGTGTTCCTATTTAGTGTGACTCCTGTACCTTTACTGGGCTGAGTTTTACTTTGTATGCTTTATTTTGGCACTGATATTAGTTCTGCTCTTTCATTAAATCCTTTTTAATTTCAACCTATAGGTTTTCTTTCATTTCCCTGATTCACATTCTCATCTAAGGAGGGGTCATCTGGTGATAGAGCAACTGCTATAGTTTAATAGCTGATATGGGCTAACCACTGACAGTTGTGAAAGAATAAAACCTTTTAATTATGTTTAAAGATGCACTTGTTTATGTTCTGTTAGCTTATTAGTGTCTTTTATAAAATGTATATAAAGCTATAAGAGACAATGAAGTGTATTTTTTAATAGTAAATGTGAATATTTTTCTGTACTGCCATAATCCTCAGTTATACATAGCTAAACAGTCATTTCTTGACAGAAATTCAGCTCAGGGATTAAAAATATTAAAATACATTTGTCTAGCTCCCATTTCAGCAGTCAGTGGAGAGCTGGGATTCAATTTAGTTACCTAAATCCAAACTGTTAATGTCGTATGAGACAAATTAGAATATCTGGAAAATCCAGAAGGGTTTGACAGTTGTAAGGGTCAAAGTATAACAGAGGTGCACTTCTTGGAAGGCAGCTGAAGCCCACAAAGGATATGCTAGGTCACCATGTATATACCTGTGAACAACAGGACCAGCCCCAGTGTTACTCTCAAATTATTTTTTGAGTAAAGAGGAAACACAAATTTTGGGTATGTACAGTTAAGAATTTATTGTTATAAGATCTTAAGAGTCTGGTCTGTATTAGTCTACATCTAACTGTTGTGGAAGAAAAAAAAATAGTATGAAGTTAAAACTGTTACTTTTTTATACCCCTCTTCTTGGTGTTATGCTCCTGCTCCTTGAAGTCTTAAGATTGGTGGTTTCATTCAGATGGTATGGAGGAGGGCATTAGTTTTCAACCTCTGGAGTCTTTGTCAGGAATAATACAATGTTCATGTTTATGGTTCCTTATTCCTTTCTCTAGGATCCAGTTAGGATCATTTCTATACACTTGCTGACACACTTTTACACACTTGCTGTGTTTCACTGGTCTGTAATTCTTTCTCTATTGCTTCCAAATATACTATGTACAGTGCCTTTTACCTGTCTCAGATATTGCTTTCTTCTCTTTGTTACTCCTAAAACTATTATTTTTCCAACTCCTGATCTGCATTTCTTTAACTGACCATGGACAAGTTGTTAATAGCTGTGGGGTCTCCAGTGCCCATTTTGTGCCTCATGATACGCCTGAGCTTCTCTATATCACATGTCTACATGTGAAGGTCTTTGTCATTCCATCAGGCCTACTTTTTTCTAGCACTCATGAGCATTACTATCTCATTCTGCATGTAAAAACTGCTTGTTGCTATATCTGTACAGACCTATGGTTCTACCACAACAACATGCACAAAAGTAGAACAAATTATCCCTAGGCACCTGGTCAGTCAGGCCCTCACTTCAGCTGTCTCAAAGCTGGTGCCTAACAACAATTGTTATACCCTTGGGATTGTCATTTAGCTCCAGTCCTCTTCTTGCGCTTGTTCCGCTATTTTAAACACTCAAGGTTACCTCAAACACCAGAGTGACTGTCCAGGCATCTGAGCTTAGCCCAACTCTGTTTTATGATTAACAGCCTTCTAAAGTATCCCACTCTGAAGGCTCTCATAATGCATAACCAGTTACATAAATACATGTGTATATATACAAAAGATGAATAGGAGAAAGAGCGATCATGATTACACTAGCCTAAGTCCTTACACTAAATACAACTGTCAGGGATAAGATATAATGTTATTTAAGTAATAAATTCATTTTTTCACACAGATACAAATGATCAAGATATCCCTGTTTGAACAGAAATGCAGGTTCTGAAATAAAAACATGCTCACCCTAAACCATCTAATTTAAGTGGGAATATATTGTACACATGTATTATCCCACCAGACACTTCCATCACAGCCTATATGTATTCTAAGCCCTACTGTCTAAGCCTTCACAGAGCATTGTGCTTAACTTTCATTAGGTTATCAGGAACTAATATTTTACTCCTCTGTGTGTGCTTCAGCTTCTCTGGAGAAACAAATTATCACAAAAAGTGACATTATTAATTCCTCGTGGTTTACAGTCTTCAGCATTAAAAATTTCAACCTTTACCAGTAATACAGCACACTAAATTTAAACTCTTGATATTCCCATGTCATACAGAGATGCGTGACTGCAAATAGTGATGTTTTTATTACCACCAGGTAATTGATATTTTATTTAGTAATGTTAACAGTTGTTCTCTTTTTTTTTTTTTTTTTTTTCAGGCTGCAGTTTCATTATGCACTTCTCTAACATTTCCAAGGTTGGTGGATTAAACCTTATAGAATTGTTTTCACTGACCAAATGCTAGTCTACATAATCTATTTAATGGGCAGATCTACTGACCCAAAATTATAATCAAATGAGTTTGTTGTGATGGATGAATTAATTCAAATTACCAATCCCTTTGTAACAAGACAACTTGATACAGAATGACACTCTGTGTCATCTGCACATCACCCAGAAAATCTAAATCATTATATGCCTAATTTTCCACAAGCACAAAAGTTGAAAGAGAGCAGCTAGCTTTTCAAAGTATATTTGGTCAAAGGAATTCTCAGTGTTGAAAGTAAAAGAGCTTATCTGTAATTAATGCTAGGGATTTAAAAATTGTCATTGTAGTTACAAATCTATATTCTAGGATACATAATGAGGTGTAAAATTGTTGTTAATATTTTATAAAAATCATGAAATTGCTTCTGGTCATTGCTTGCCTGTTTGGTCTATGTGAGTAGAACCAAAGAGACGCATAACAAAAATGTTGCCCATGATTTTACCCCAGACTTTGAATATTCCTGTTTATGTTAGTTTCAGTTTGACTAAATTCAGCATGCATGCATTCCATCATAATTTCCCACTTTAATGGAAATAGCCTAGAACTCTTTCTATAACCCAAAGAAGGAATAATTCTGTTCATACCCAGCTTTCAATTTGAGAGCTAATGTGTGAAATTATAATCAGATCAACTTGGATGAGAACAAAGTGTACTTCATTTCATTTCCAAGGGAAACATTGCAGAATAGTTAGAAGTTTTCCCAGAATAATTAGTGAAATGAGTACACATTATTTTCAATATAATTCGATCAGTTTACTAGAGCAAAATAAGTGAGGTAAAATTTTATAACTATTTTCTCCTTGCACTAAATATACCACCCTAGATACAGGAACTTTTCCATTATTTATCAAACATGTATTGGTTCAATGCCATGCGTCTTTTCTACCCAAGGTGTTATAACAGCAAATGGACAGGCAGTGGAAATATTTATTTGCTTCATTGCAAGCGTTTTTAGAGAGCAATGTTAAACTTCTTTTAATAGTTGTCTAATGGTAAGGTGACTTGTCATCCAGTGACTCTTGTGGCCTATTTTAGCTTAGGATTTGCATATATTATATAGCACAGGTCTGACAAACTTCGGCAGTTCTGGAGTAACAAGCAAACAGAATGTCCCAGAAATGTCTGCTGGGTTCCATATTGTTTAGTAGTATCAGCAACCTGGATGATGAGACAAAATGTGCCTTCAACATATTTGCAGACAGTGATAAAGGTAGGATTGCAGAAGGACTAAATATGTGAAAAAGAAGAGCTTAAATCCAGAGGGATTTGAGCAAGAGAAACCTCCCAAATTTTGAAAAGAGGTCCAAAGGTCTTCACTTAGGAAACAGCAACCTGGTGCTATCACATCCTTGGTAGAGGTTGAGAAATTACTAGCCAAATAGCAGACCTGATGAAAATGATGTGGGATTCAGCAGCAGACTGAAAACAGGGCTGTCTCACTGCCAGTATTGTGAACATACTGAGCTACATTTGGAAAACCATGTCAAACAGAAAAAGGAAGCTATTACTGCAAATACTCAGGGTCTGTTGTGGGACCTGTCATGTGTAATACCTTTATCAATTACCTGAGAGACATTATAGAATGCCTTCTTATCAAGTTTGTGGACATCAAACTAAGAAAGACCAGACAACCCAGTTGCAGACAGTGCTGCCATTTGCACAGGCTGGGAGAATGGGCAGAGAGGAACTTCATGAAATTGAGCAAAGAAAAATGCATGATCTGTATTGGCTAATCCATTGCAAAGTACAGGCTGGCAATTGATTGTCTAGGTGGAGAACAACTGTTGAAAAAAGACCTGGAGAAGAGGCAGCTAACTGGAGTTGTCAGCATGCTTTGGTAATGATGATGGCTAGCTGCTTACTGTGCTATATCACCAGAAACATAGACAGAATGATCAGGAGAAATTATTGTTCCCTTTTACTTGAAAATGAGTAGTCCACATATATAATTCTATGTACAGTTTGTGGCCCACAGTACAAAGAAAGGCTTTGGTCACCTGGAAAGAGTCTAGTTGAAGACCACCAGAATGGTGGGTCTGGAACACTTGCCCTGTGAGGAGACACTGAGGGATAGGGGTTTGTTCAGCCTGAAAAAGAGATGGTTGTGGTGGGACCTAACAGCAGACTGCACCCCCTTCCTGGTCATACCAATGGATAAGACAGCAAGGAGACAGAGCCAGGCACTTGCTAGAAGGGCATAATGGGAGGCTGAGAAACAAATAATTTCAAACAAGTGAGGTTTTAACTGAATACAGAAAAGAAAATCCATCACTATGAGGGTAATTAAACACTGGAGTAAGTTTCCCAGTGAGGGCGCACAAACTCCAAAATGTAAGATTTTGAAGATCTAACTGGCTAAAGCCCTGAGCATCCTCATCTGAGCTGAGAGTTGACCCTGGTTTGGATCAGAAGAGGCGGTTGTACTCCCTTCCCACCTCAGTGATTCCATGACTATATGACTTGGCAGCACCTGTCAGGGAGCAGAAAGAATGGGCATGATCTGAAGGAGAATGAACATGGAACCAAGATGACTCAAATGCAGAACCTGTTCTTACTGATGGGGTGTAGCCTCACAGCAACAGAGCAGGGTGACCAATGCTGGGCTGGTGTCAGCAATAGCTCTCATCAACAATCCAAAGATTCTTAGACAAACATAAAGTGAAAATTCATCTCAAGTCAAACCAGGTAGTCAGTCAGCAAGTCAGGAACTTAAGGGGGCAGAGTTGATCAGAGGCATGCCTACAACATAGGCCAGAACAGTACTGGGTGCCTAAGCCTGAGCTGAAATGGAGCTCCTGGGTCCACAGTCAGGGGGTTTCAGGTGAGGCTGGCCAAAGCTGGTAAAGCTTAATTTGTGCCCTCAGGGCCCTGGTGACAGGACAGTGGAGTCTGTAGGTCAATAAGGAAATATACATAAAAGTTCTGGGGAAAATACCTCTTAAATAAATGTGTATGTGTTCTTAGAATTTTTAAAAACAGATGTAAGATAAATTTCAGGATGATGAATAATTTGAAGGAGTCTTGCTTCTGTTAATCATTTTCCTGCAGAGTATCTTTATCACAAACTGAAAAAATACTTACCAAATTTACAAGAAATAACAGCAAGGTGAGAATGAAAGAGACCATGTGGCCCTCAAGACCACCAGCTGGTAACCACATTGTAGAATGCATAAACTGAGATCACTGTTGTGCTTATGGTGATTCTGAATGCTTTTCCCAGAATTAGAAGTGAAGAAATATAAGAATGTATGGTTTGAATTAAGATACTACTGCTGCTATAACATAGACCAGATCATGTTGCAGTCAAGACAAAAAAGACAACAGTTCTTGTGGACTCAAAGTTCTGAAGTCAAAAACAAAAAAAGAAAAATGGTCATAAGGAAAACAAAGTTGTTAAGATAAGACACCACCTGATTAAATATCTTCTACATGTTTTAGTCTGAGAATACACAGCTGATCAACAAACTCACTAAACCAGCAGGAATGATTTTCTGTTCATCCACATTCTACATTGAATAAACATGTGTTTATTAATGGAAATAAAATAATTTAATTTAATATATGATTACATCTATTTATGTAATGCTTCAACTTTCAAATAATTCAAGATGTGTACAGTTTATTACAACAAATTAAAATATATAGCATCCTTGATTAGTTTCTAGCAAATATGAGAAAGCACACACCACAGTCAGCTAAAAATAAAAAAGGGAATGATTATTCTTGGTGAATTAGCCTGAACTCAGTCTATTCAGCAACAGTGGGCATAACAGGATATTTAAAATAAAGGAGTAACACTTAACCTAGTATTAAACTACTGGTTTATTTATTTGTTACTGTTATTAGTTACTGTTGGAAAGAGAAGAGATAACAGAGCATCAGAGGCTAATTACTAAAGAAACTTTTCTGAAATGTCAACATATACAATATAATGAAATAGGATCAGTTTGGAAAATATCAACTCAGTGATAATGAACAACTTAAGCTAGGTTTGTATTTCACAAGGTCTTTGTTACTAGAGGGTAAACACAATGCATCTGAGAAGTTATAACTGTTGGCTTTATATTTAAACAGCAAAGTTGAAATTTGACATTTATACTGTTGTAATATTACATCATGTCACTTACCAACATTTCAGAACATCTTAATGATTTAGATATTCAGAAGTACACAATGATCATTCATCTGGCTTTGAAGTTTTTCTGTAAACAGTGGTTTACCATGTTTCATTGATTATTCTGATATTGCAAGTATGAAATTAAATTATTAATTTGTGGGATATCTTAAACAAGGTTTAGGCTGAAGTAATCTTTAAAGATGCAAGTTACACATTCCTCCAGTAGGTTGAATTTGCAAATCAACCAAAACCCAATTAGAGTTTTTTGGTTGGTTTTTTTTCAGTGAAGTATGTAGAAATGTCACCAAATTTCATTGGCTTCATATCTACAAAAGGGTCACTGTTAAAAACTACAGGGCCAAAAAAAATGCCTGATAATCCTTCCCTATTTCTTATTCTGTTGTTCTTCATTAAATTATTGAACTCACTGTATAATCAGTGGATTACTTTAAATATCCTTTTCCTCAGCACTGGATGAAGTGCAAGAACTTGTAATTAACATTGGAAGTCTCAATGGAAAAAAGGAATGCAAAAGATATGTAGATGTATCATTAGGAATGAAAAACCTGCAAAACAATATGCAAATCTTTCTTTAAAAATGCTATTGTAAAATAGCAAGATGAAGAAAAAAGCAATTGTAGATGGTGTCACTAAATGTTGACTGTGAGTAATTCTCTCGCTCTTGAAACCTAATATCCTAATCCATCTACATGGGGCACTTTTCATTGCAGAAATTACCACCTTGCAGATAATCTTACTAATAAGACAACAAGTCTTCTTGAAGCAACAAAAGAACTTGCTGATCCAGGTACACAAAACCTTGTTCTCTTCCATTAATTTAAGCAATTTAGATTTTACTGTCCCTGATTAGGAAAACTGTAAACTGACAGATTAGAGGGAACATTTCATTCTAAGGCTACAGGGAATCCGGAAAACACATTTGTGGTCTTGTTTTATTGCTGGCTTTTTCAGATGAGTTAAACAATCTTGTTATTTATATATGCTCATTTTTCTCATTGGGTGGTCATCTTTTGCAATCACAGGTATAATTATCTTATAATATCTGAGCTCATTTTTTCCACTCCACTATTGATACACAAGGCAGAAACACACTTCCATACCTTTGTTGCATAGTCTAAAAAAAAAATACAGACAATAATCACAGACATTGCTGTAATTGTAATCAATTCTAATTTTCACTGTTGTCATGCTCATTCCTAGGTGGGTGGTTTTTAATATTTCAGTTTTCTTATTTAATCTACAGAAATGCAAATAACAAATAAATAAATATGAACACCTGGTAACTGGGTGGAGTATATCTAGCAAACATTGCCAGACTACTATTTCATTGTATTACTGTAACTCTGAAAAAAATAATCAAAATGAGAATGAATAAGATCACCAAAACTCAGATATGTAAAAGACAAGCAGAAGCATGCATATTTATATTTACCAAATTAAATTACCGATTCAGTGAACAAAATTTCCAATTATTTAAATAGGGCCAAAATATTAAAACATTTTAAATTGTGATACAAAGTTGCATACAGATATGTATATATATTTCAACAGTACATTATTTCGTGAAATATGGTTATTACTTGAAATTGTAGATAGAGTGGCAGTAATTTCTGATGTTAATATCAAGCTTCAGTTCAGTCAAAGGCTTGTCATTTGACTGCTATGAAAAAGATATAGAGCCCTGAAATTAAATTTAGCCTTGCTGTTCATGCAAGGGGTCATCTATTTTCAGTTTACACATTCACATGCTTATTATTTTTGGAATCACCAAAAATTAAGTTTTTGACAGCAGTTGATTCCAGATGACTTATACCACATCTCTTTTCATAGACTTGTCATGAATGGATAGATTTAAATGCTTTTGTAGTAGCAGTACATTTCTTCAGATAGCTCTTGAAATTTTGTCAAAAACAAAGTCAGTATTGGAAACCAATTGTAATAAGAAACACGTTAAGTACATAAGAAGCTGTTCCAAGGAGCTTACAAGGTAAACAGAGAGAAGGAAAAACTGCTATTCCTTAGCAATGTATAACTCAAGTTGTCAAGCTAACCACACTACTTTCTGGTCTCCCCAAAGTTTCCAGTGGTATTTTCTTCATATTTTCACATTATATTTGTTATGAAATACATTTTTCATTGATGATAGCTTTTCCCTAACATTTTGGTATCCTGAATTAATCAACAGAGGGAACAAATAACAATTTTTGTAGGTGGCTAAAATATAACAGTGCTAACTAAACATTGTCTGGGAACTTTCTGAAGGCTTGTCAAGTTTGTACATATCTTTAAATGAATCAAGAATAGAATAGTTTAAATTGATGGTGAATATGTATTAGGAGGTTTAACTTTGGTGTATTACAGTTCTCACAAGAAAAAACAATTTTTTTTTTTCTTCTCCAGTTTAAACATATTGCTTGAATTAGTGAAAGTGATATTCATATTTTAAAACCAATACAAAAAGATTTTTAAAGTTTTCGAAACTGTCCATTGATGATATTTTAGTTCAGGCGTGCTGCCAGGAGAGGGTGATGTTGAACTACTGATCTAAAGCAATCTAGTCTGCCTTTACTGTTAAATGCAGTCTTCACTTAAATACATGTACGATATTTTGCATGAGAAAGATTACGAAATTTTCCATTTTGACAAATGTTAGGTTCAGAGAAGACAAGGGCATTGCATGGTTTTTAAATACACTCTATGTGAATTTTCATAATGGATACAGAATGAAAAATATCTCTGTTGAATTCATACCCTTCAAACCCTGAAGACAAACATTTGTAAATGAGTCATAATAATATGATTGTATGTGTATCAGACAACCACAAGTGAAATAGTCATCTAAGTTCTTATGGTTTGTTGTTCTTTCTTTTTCTTTTCTTTCTTCCTTTCTTCCTTTCTTTCTCTGTTGAATTGCTTTCCTGATGTAAATTCTTATTCAGTTACAAAGGAATTACAGATTATGAAGGACAAGGCATCACTTGTGGTGATCATCACATCTGTTGATCACTATTTGCTATGGTGGTGAGTAAAATGCAATGCAAAATTAGTTATAACAGCTTTTTCATATAAACTGGGAAATAAGAAAGCGGTATTATTGCTGTAGTTTTTATCAGCCCCTCATTCTTTACTTGTTAAAGCAACAGTCTTGTAATATGAAATCATGGTCACAGCCACAAGACATCTTCAATCTGTGCTATCACCTGACTCTCAAGTCAATTATACTGTATTTTAGATCAAATAACTTCATGCTGAGGATCTTCCAGCATGAAGATTGTGTCCTCTTTACTAAAAAAACAAACAGATTTGTGCAGAATTCACACTTGTGTCTTACTGATCTGTACTTAAAAACTATGTTATATTTATGATGCAGGGTAATGAGTCGAACTGCATTACACTGGATGAAGAAAACAAGTTTTACATACGCTGAGTATCTCTTACATTGATTATCAGTGTTTTGTGATTTTACAGAATTGAAAATGAAAATAAAATTAAAATTGCAAGTCAGTACTGGGAAAGATGTGAGCATGTTTAATAGTAACATATTAGTTGACAGTAATTGGTCAATTACTTATTTAATATTATTCAACAAATCCTGATAAATGTATGTATTTCCAATAGTTCTGTAGGGTCGGTAAAAGCTATGGTAGAAATTAATGTAGTTTTCCCTGTTTACTTTCAGTGTTAGTCTTATTGAGCCTTCACAAATTAAGTCTTAACATCACCCGGGAAAAAGTGACAACCAGAGAACAAGAAAATAACACATAGCCAACACACTATTTTTACAAACATATGGATATACGTATTTATACAATAGTCTATATAGAGGGATATAATCTTTAATTACCCATATTGTATTATTTTGTTCAAATTCAGATATTTATAGTTATTTACTGTACTTTATTTCCTATCCATATAAATAATAAATGACTGCATTAATGTTCAAGCTCTAGAGCAGCTGATACTTCCACAATTAAAAAAGACATGCAACTAAACACTAGATATGAAATCAAATTCACATGTAGAGAAAATGAAAAAAAAATATATAGCATAATGCTGACAGAGTCAAAAGAATAAAAAAAGTTAACTAAAATTGAAACATGGAAACAGTTAATGCAGCATTGCAAGGATGCAAAAGTACACTGTATTTTTTCCTACTTACATCCACTGAGACAATAGAAATTGACTGATTCTAATCATGGCATTTTAATAAGCAAGTGTAATGATTTTTAATGAAAGCATATCTGAGCTTGAGATTACTGATTACTTAAGGAATGTATATGTTCATGTTGAATGGCTGTGAAAGATGATTGATATTTTGATAGTCAGTGTACTGGCATCAGCCCCTTCATCTTCCATGCTTGCTTGTTTTAGACACATTAAACTTTGGTATTTAGAATCACAATTGACAAATAAATCAATTTCATCAATTTGGGGCAGAAGAATGGTGATCTTCAGCTTAGATTCTGTGTGGATTTATGTTTTGATCTATATTTTAGCTAGCAGTTCATTGAAAGGGTCCAGTATATCTAAACTCATACCCATCAATATGAGAAATCTTTTCTTTATAAGAGCTTTAATAATAAAGTGTATTTCCAAAATTATATACTAAATGTCATAGGCATGCAAGCAGATTTTTTAAAGAGCATGAGTTGATACATCAGCAGCTTTGATTATCTGTTCTGCAGACTGAAACAAGAAATATCAAGTAAAGTAGCATTCATGGCATACATTTTTTTCTTTCTCATCAAAGACAAGTCTAGAGGTCTTTAAGATTGAAAACTCTATACATTTAAAATGAACTTTTAGTTATCATAGCTGGCATTAAATTAGCTTCTTAATTTATTGGGCTTTCTCTAAATTAACATCACATGTCTGGTTTACAATGAACTGTATCACCTCAACATGGCTTTTTAGAGATATACACTACATTTTCACATAATTAAAGTATTCTTTCTATTTCCCTCCATGGTAGAGAAACTGTATGACAGTACATGACTTTGTGTCAGATTAATTACATGTTAATTATTATGATATGAGATAGGCTATCCAGTTCTGAGGATTATTTTAAAGTGATGTGCCTTAAAATTCCAAACTCACCAGATTTTGGATTCCCAAAACAGTTCACAGAATCATTGAAATTGGAAGGGATCTCCTTAGATCACCTAGTGCACCCTTCCTGGCTCAGGCAGGATCACCTTGATCTGGTTTGAGTTCTGATGCAAAATACCAGTCTCTACTACTGACTCAGTAGCTGTCCTAAAGTAAATCTCACACTTGCACATGGTCTGTGACTTCATGAAATCCATGTGGTTTTGCATAGAGACCAGTAGACAATAAGTTATAGTTAGATCTTTCAGTGAGATAAAGATTTAGGAAAAAAAAGCTCAGAAAATTAATTCAGAAGCTGCCCTTAGTGTGAGTTCTAAATAAAGCTGCTTTATCCGTAAAATCCCATGTGAAAATGAGGCTAATTTAATTGCAGAGGTTAAGTGTTCATAAAAGACATTATACATAGGCAAGGTACATAGCAGGTAGTGTGTAGGGCAGTAGATTTTTGGAAGCAGAAATAGTGTATATATTCCTGCCTATTGTATCTGTTAGTGTCTCTGAGGAAAGGTAAGGGTGTGCAACAATGTGATCACAGCTGGTGAGATGCACTCTATCAACAAAGTCACTACTTTACCCTATTCTCACCTTCCTCATTATCAGAAAGAAATCCCCTTGAAACTTTTAAAATATTTTTTTTTTTTAATTTAGGAAATTGTACAGTTTTCACTCTGCCCATTACATTTTACTTCTACCTAATGTGTTTATTTCTATAGTGACTAACATGACCCTCTCATTTTTAAAAGTTGCTTTCTAAAAATAAATGTCTATTTGAGAGTAGAAGCCAAAAATTAAATCATTGGCATATGTGGGTTTGTTGTTCTTCCCACTTTGACAGAAAGGCTGAAGTGGGTTCTAAATCTGGTAGATATAATTTCTTTAATGGGCTCTATTTGTTCTGTGATAATAGTGTGAATAGAAACAACTATAGCTATGTGGCAGAATGCAAAGCTAAGAAAGTATACTCAAGGCTGCTCATAGCTGCTCATAAGAGTATCTGAGGATTTAGATGCAGCAATTAACTGAATAATGCTGGCCTACTTGATACATTATTTTCCTTTTTGAACATTTTTAACCAAATATAAATATTCCAGGGTGGACAATGGAGCACAGATCTCTCACACCTTTCCTGAGTTTTGTCTGCAGTCAAGTATATTCAAATTTTGATAGCTTGTGTGCTTCCCATTAGACCCCAATTCTCTTACAGCTTTTGCTCTTCCTATAGCAACTGCACCAGAGAAAGGTACCTTTACCAGCCGCCTTTTGGAAAGTAGAGAAAAGCCAAAACTAGGAGAACTTTTCTCCAGTTATACCATTTTCTGATAAGCCTGATTACTCAGATATTGTGTAAATGAGGAACATGGTCCATATGAATTTAGAGACAGGGAGCTTTACTGTACCTCTGTGTTGTGGATTAAGCCTGTAGGAAGTGAAACACCACACAGCTGCTTGCTCACTCCCCACACCCAGTGAGATGGGGGAGAGAAAAGAAAGAGCAAAAGCAAAAAAAGCTCAAGGGGCAAAACACAGATAGTTCAATAAATGAAGGAAAGAGGAAAACAAAATTAACATAAATACAAATAATGCAAAGGCGATAAATAACCACCTCATGTGAGTAGACCAATGCCCATCCTGCCTCTGAGCAACAGATACATTAAAAAAAAATGTCCATCCCTGCAGGTTTTGTTGCTGAGCATCACACTATATGACATAGAATATCCCTTTGGTCAGTTTGGGTCAGCTGTTTTGGTTATGTCCCTTCCAAGCTTCTTGCCATTTCCAACCTACCCACAGTGGGGCAGAGTTGGAATAGGAAGACTTTACACTGTACAAGTACTTCTCAGCAATAATCAAAACACTGGTGTGTTATCAACAATTTTAGTCACAAATTGAAAACATAGCACCATATGGACTGCTGTGAAGAAAATCAACTCCATCCCAGACAGATCAAGTATACACTGTTAGCTTCCCACCTCAGAAAACTATTTAGATAGTATTTATCTCAGCAACTGCAGATACCTAAAACTTACTAGTCCAAGTTTAAGCTAAGCTTTAGACCTATCAGTGAATCACAAGGACTTTCATAGTAATGCATTCCAAATATTGCCATCTTAAGTTAGACAAGATAAATTATCCCTGATTTCTTGACACCTTAAAAAGAGAACAACAGGTTGATGAACCTGGACTTAACTAATGAACTTTTAGATTGAAAATTATCCTGCAGCAATCCTGTATTGGGAAGTCAGAGTGGTGAGGGGCATGTTTCCAGTTGTTGAACTCTCTTCAACAGTACCTATGAGGGTTCTTTGACCTGTGCACTCACTTGCCTCAGTTCCTATATTACATATTCAAAGCTGGAGTTCAGAACATTGGTTAGTGCCTCTGTAAAGGATGTGCATTATCAGAAGGAAGTAAAATTAATTCATTATTGCATTGTGTCAGGTCTGTGAATTTTACTGAGTATATATGTAGTATCCTCAAGAGAAACTAACTGAATGATATAGTTATTTTCAGTCTAGTGATATTCCAAACTTGATTGACTACTGCAGAGTTTACTCTTTGGGTGTTTTTCCAAGTCGCCTGATATAATCTACATTAGACAGTTTTCTGTGGAATAGCAGTAGCATGTAAGAAACAATTAGGTTAGGCATAGACATGCATTATCATAAATAGGCTTAGGCATAGTCAGCATGTATAAATGCATTTGTGTTTAACAGGATACTAATGTTAAGTATCAATGCATTATTAACAGCCAAAAGAAAAGTAAATAATTTTACAGAGTAGTTTCAATATTTCATGTTTTCCTCTTCAGACCTGTTGAAAAAGAGTAAGGATAGAATTTTTTTTAACACTGACAGAATAAATGTAAACATATGTAATTATGTCATAATCTAAAGTTAGCAGTTCATCTGGAACTGCGAACATCTTAGGTTGTAATTTGAAAAGAACATAAGTATACTGAAAACTTGTACAGCATACATATGTGTGTATTTCCCTACTTTCAATCACTGTAAGAGAAGACCAAGCAATCTTGTTTTTAAAAAAATGCAGTACAGAAGACAAAAATATTCCATTACTTATTTCAAAAGTTTTACACAATTCTTGTACCTTTGAGTTGCACCAACTATTGCTAATGAAGTGATGTTTTTTCAAGGATCTTATAAGAGCTAGGCATTCGGCTACTGCCAGACATGATAGTCAGAAAATCTGACTATACTTCAATTGGAAAATTTGTAATTGTAATGCGATGCTGACTCCTTAAACATTGTCATGCTTTAACCACATCTGAAAACTAAGCACCACACCACCATGTCAATCTGCACATACTAGAGAGCTGGGCAAAAGGGTACCTAATGAAGTTCAACAAGGGCCAGTGTAGTATCCTACACCAGGGGAGGGATAACCCCATGCACTAGTATAGGCTAGGGGTTAACCTCCTGGAAAGCAGCTTTATGGAGAAGGAGCTTGGAGTCCTGATGGACAATAAATTGTCCATGGGCCAGCAATGTGACCTTGTGGCCAAGAAGGCCAATGGTATCCTGGAGTACATTAAGAAGAGTGCATCCAGAAGGTCAAGGGATGTTCTTCCCCCTCTCTACTCTGCCCTAGTGAGACCACATCTGGAGTACTGTGTCCAGTTCTGAGCTCCCCAGTTCAAGAGGGATGGGGAAATACTAGAGAGAGCCCAACAGAGAGCTACAAGGGTGATTAAGGGACTGGAACATCTCTCTTATGAGGAAAGGAGGAGACACCTGGGGCTGTTTTCCCTGGAAAAGAGAAGATTGAGAGGACATCTCATTAATGCTTACAAATATCTGAAGGGTGGGTGTCAAGTTGAAGTGGCCAGTCTCTTTTCAGTGGTGCCCTGTGATGGGACAAGGGGCAACAAACACAAACTGAAACACAGGAAGTTCCATCTCAACATGAGGAAAAACTTCTTTACTGTGAGGGTGATGGAGCACCAGAACAAGCTGCCCAGAGAGGTTGTGGAGTCTCCTTCTCTAGAGACTTTCAAAACCCACCCGGATATGTTCCTGTGTGGTCTGCCCTAGGTGATCCTGCTCTGGCAGGGGGATTGGATTCAATGATCTCCAGAGGTCCCTTCCAACCCCTACCATTCTATGATTCTGTGATTATCCCCTACTGGGGGATGGGGGACAGAATCAGAAGGGTAAAAGAGAGAAAACTTGTGGCTTGAGATAAATACAGTTTAATGAGTAAAACCAAAGCCACGCACACAAGCAATGCAAAACAATGAATTAATTCCCATGGTAGGCATGTGTTCAGCCATCTTCAGGAAAGCAGGGCTCCAGCACAGAATACAGTTACTTGACAAGACAAACACCATCATTCCAAAAAGTCCTCCCTTCCTTCATCCTCCCCCAGTTTTATATTGCTGAGTATGACATCATATGGTATGGGATATCCCTTTGGTCAGTTGGGATCAGCTGTCCCAACTGTGTCCCCTCTCAGCTTCTTGTGAACCCTCAACCTACTCACTGGTGGGGTGGTGTGAGAAAGAGAAAAGGCCTTGACTCTATGTAAACACTGCTCAGGTGTAATAAAAACATCTCTGTGTTATCAACACTGTTTCCATCACAAAAAAAAACCCCAAACCTATAGCCCTATACTAGCTACTATGAAGAAAATTAACTTTATCCCAATCAAAACCAACACAGAGATTCAGTTGGTAACTAATTATTTGACTGTATCATATGGTGAAAAAAAAAAAAAGGTAGACCTTAACTAGCATATATAAATTTACAAGGATTATTTAAATTTTAATTTTATTCAAATATCGCTTAAAGGAATTTGGCTGGAAATACAGACTAATAAGGAAAGAAGTCAAATCCCAAAGAAGTCAAGGGAAATTCTGCTGATTTCACATTGAGTCAAAAGGCACTTTACCTCATTTGGCTTTAAAAAAAAAATTCAGATGGTTATGTGGTAGTAGAGAGGACCACTTCACTATAAACCTAATTTAAGTAATTTAAGGTCACTTGACAATAATGTTTCTGGGGTTGCAAAGGTTACTAAGAAAAGGGAGTACAGGTAGATTAGTAGAGAGGATGTTAGGCTGCTAGCATGCTGTACAATGCCAAACCATGACTCTTTTTTTTTTTTTTTTTTTTAACTCTTGGATCATTGGCAATCAGAGTACATTAAAAAAAAAAATCCATCTGATTCATCATAACTGAAGATTGCAATTACTCAGGTGGCTTTTGTTCTAAACAACCTTTAGGCATTTTTTTGACTTGACATTTAAGTATTGCTGAGCTCAAGAAGAGAGGAGAGGAGAGTTGAATCTACCTGTTCCAAGAGGTTAATTCAGATCAATAGACATCTGTCACTCCTACACCAAAATTTATGAAAAAGATGGATTATCTCAGAATGGGTTAAAAGATTTTAACTTTGATGTTACTCTCCTCCTGTATTGTGCAGAACTAGGAGTTCTCTCTCAAAGAGTAAACAAAACATAAAGAAGAGTCAAGATCTATTTCACAGATACTGAAGAAGGAAATAGTGTAATTTAAAGAAATGTTTACATATTTACAGTGAACTGAATAATACAATAAAACAGGATTACTAAAGAAGTATGCAAGAGAAAACAATTTGGTTTCATCTGTTTCCAAAACAAAGACTATTTACAGCCACTGCATCATATTTTATTAAATTACTAAGAAGCCACTATTTTCTAGGGAGTCATGGTGCTAAAGATAGGATAAAATGCATTGTTCACTCCAGCAGGAAATTTAAAGGACTATATGACTTTCTTTTTATCTTGAAAAATGAAATCTAAAGAATATTAGTTCAATATACCTTTCTTCAAAATGCTTCACTTCAGGGAATGTGATTTTTGCATGATTATGATTATTAATGCATACAATGTTTTATATGTATGTATATTTCTATATTAGGTATTCATATATGGGTCTAAATTCGTTTAGTTACTTAGAAGCTGCATTAGGATAATAGAAAGTTGTGCCTTTAACCTGATTGCTTGCTTATAAATTGAAGATCTTTTTCAGCAGATTTTTCAGTGAATAGCCTCTCATAAGGGTCCTATAAAAATTAAACCTACTATTTACTTAGAGGATAGTCACCAGGCTTGCATATCACTTCTAAAGGTGAATCCTGACCTTTATTTGCATAATTGCGATGTGTTCATGACTGCAAAAAGCCACACAGTGTTCAGAACACAAAAAAAAAAAGCTTTAAGACCTGTCCCAAGGTCCCAAGACATCAGAAAGGTGCAATAGTTCTGTGAGGGAAATAGATGCTATGTAGCTCAATTAAGTAAATGGATGCCTAAAAAATAAAAACCTCTCTTTCCTAATGTCAATATTAATTGTTTCTTTCCTATTCATTTGACTGTCATGAAACTTATAGTTCAAGAAAACCTTTCCTAATTTCTTTTGTCATAGGAGAGAAAGGCTGTATTTGCTTTATAGTAGGCACTGGTAGCTTCCGTAATACTATCTACATTGTATTTGGGTGTTTTATCTGTTTGTTCTGTGTGTGCATACGTGCATGTGGTATGTGCTCTGATCCCAAGACTTAGCATTCGTGACTGTCTCTCCATATGGAATTTTCATATATACTATACACGTTTCAACATAGTACCTCAGCCCACTCTCTCAGGCATGAATATTCAGATGCTACTTAGTTGTTCCAGAAGAATATTTCCTTTCAGTATAGTATTTTAAGCTCTCAGACCAGTAATTATGCAAAGAGTTGGTGTTGCAAAAGAGATAGGTGAAGGGTTGCTAATACAGACTAGCAGCTTCTTGTAGGCAAAGCAGGATACATTATTTGGCCTATACCTCTGGTGTGCAATCAATGGTTCCTTATGTGCCTAATGAGAAGTGACAATGAGTTGTGAATGAGAGGGTGGAGCATTACCTTCCACTGAAACAGGAAAAGCAGATCCTTATTCCTCCTGTTATTTTTAGACACTAAGTTTACAAATAATTAAGAAGGGTACCATGAATATTCTCATTTTGAAGACTAATCTGTAAATTGTAAGCCTAATTTCCACATTTTAAAATAATATGATTTATATGGAAAACATTCTTCAAGGTAATCTACATGTGGCACTACCAAGTTCTGAATGAAAGGGTGTGGAAACTTTCCACTGCTTCTTACAGGCATCCCTGTAGTCCTCAGAACTTTCCTGAATGAAGGGAATGTACAGGCAAGAAGAAAAAAAATGGATTCTAGAAGAGCCTTCATGAACATTTTCTGGTCATACCAAAATTTTAAAATTACAGAATTCAGGCTCAGGTGTTTCCCCTGTAATGTATACAGTTGAAGAAACCTGCACAGCTTATCATGTATAATAGAATTTAATAAAACATGCTACACAATTTTAGAACAGTCTTTTTTAAGGATTTTATACAAGGCCTACATGCTTAAAAGTTCTGTGTCTACCTGTACTGATAACAAAAAACCCTCACTATCTAGGGGAGAATTCTGCACAGTGTATGTCTAGTTAAGAGTGGTATGGTCTCATTTCTAATCTAGAGAGATGCTGTACTTTGTGAAGAGGTAAAGGGGAATGACATTAAGGCTTAAGGCCTTTTTGGAAGTAACTAAGCCTGACAGTTTTAGATATTATTTACACAGCTTCACAAATTTTAAAATTGTCAGAGTAATTGACAAAGGTGAATGTTTAAAGTACAGGTTAGAGACTCCATGTCGGTTCAGTACTGTCCATGCAGATGCACTTTCAGAGTCACATTCTTTGTAATAACCTGCTTAACAATTCACAAAAGTTGTGGTAGAAAAGCAATCATTAACCGTATTTTTATAAACTTGGTAAATATACAGTTTGTGGAATAGCAAACATTACTGATAACTATTCTTGGTGTTTTTTACATCTGTATGGTCAGGAAATGGTCTCCTGTTTAGTAGTTGATTTTTGGAACTATTTTAGTGATCTGGTTTCACTCTTGTGGATGTTAATTGAAAAACAAAGAATGATGTTTTCACTTCTGATATGAATAGTTATATATACAGATATTCTCCATCTTAAACAATGAACCACAAATGAAGTATAAAATGTTTAGGGAAAATTAGAAAGAATCTGACTTACAATTCATAAATTCAAAATGAATGAAGAATATAATGTTTTATTTGGCTGACCACAGATAGCTAAGAATTTTTTAGCCTTAACAGTAAAATGACTGCAAGACGAGAGAGAGTGGCAAGATTCATTAGAAGTAGCAAAATGCAATCAAATAAATGCTGTGTTGACAGAAATGGAAATCAAATTGTTGATGTTCCTTAGGAATATTTTAACATTTTTAAATTATTTTCCAAATTTACATATTTTATCCATAGAAAATTAAGTACCAAAGAACTTATCCTAATAGGCAAAGGCATATATATATGTATGCTTATATATAACAATGTGTCTATATGTGTATACATATAAGACCAGATTTTTATAGCCTTCATCACATGGAATAGTACATCACAATACTCCTTCAAAGGCCAGTGAGGCCACCTGGAGAGCAATCAGCACAAAATAAATTACCGGAATCTGACTGGTATGGAGGCTGTAGTATACAATCTGTAATCCAAGACACAGTAAGAACAAAAGAGAAATGGTATGCTCAACAGGGTAAATATACCAAAGCTCCGGATCTTTTGTTGCTCACCAAAGGGTTTTGCATATCTGTGGCAGTGAGAAGAACAAGGAAGCATTTGCACTGCAAAAACCATCCTATGCAATGCAGAAGGGATGAGGAAAATCTTCCTTGCATGGAATAAACATTTTCCTGTAGCCCTATTGTATCTGCTAATTGCTTGTTTATGAGCATAAAGAAAATAATACCTTAAGCATGATACATGTCTTTAAGAACAGCCCCACCCCCCCCACCCCCCATCCCCCCAACGAGACAATTTTTTATCAAAGCCATTTTTCATGCAAATAGAATGCAATCTCACATGAATAGATACCAACACACTATGCTAGGATGTGTAAAACAATTTCAATCAAAACAATTTTTCTTCCTGCAGAACAAGATGGGCAGTTCTAAAAAGGATTAATGGCAATCACTGTGCAAGCATAAGCACTAATATTCCACAATCTGTTTTTTCCAAGAATGAAGTATGTACAACTGTACATACTCGTCCCTACCCCAGTCATATTGAGTGGACTGGATTGAAAGCAGTACTGTCTCATTTATATATTTGAATAATCCTGCACTTCACTGTGTTAGACGTATTTTCCAGAGGACAAGGTTTCCCTTGTAGTGTGATTTGTGGAGCTTATTTGGACTAGAATGCTTTCAGCTTCTAAAGCAAGCATTTGCAGATATCCTAAATGCAAGATTTGCCCAAGAGAACAAACTGCAAGAGCTGCAGTGGATGTTTACTGTTTTGTAAAATGAGCTATTAACCGACCTTAAACAATCTAGAAGATTTGTAGCTGAATTTTACTTTCCGAGGTTCACTCGGACAAGGGAAAAAGAGGTGAGAGAAATTGCAGGAGGAGGAGGAGCTGATCTGTCTCAAGGTGGAGCTGTATCTTGTATTAAATGACATTGGCAGATTAAAGCTCTCGGATGGGGAAGGGCTTAAAGGCTGAGTCAAAAGCCAAGAAGTCTCTTTATTTACGCCCACCTCCTAGCCCCTGGCAATCGGACTAATAACAAACTGAGCTAACAAGAAAGACTAGAAAGAGCAGAGAGAACACAGAAGCGGTTTGGATCTAAAAATCTGACAAACGTGATCAAGTCAAGCGCTGCTGACCATCTTGTTTGTTTACTACATCAAAATGCTTGCAAACAGTTAACTATATGCAGAAAAGTCAGCATAGCTGTGAAGTATGCTGTGAATGTTAATTGAGGAAAAAGGACAACTGTTTACAGGATGGTCTAATGTGCACGCTGCCTGGAAGAGGTTTGTGGGGTGGTTTTTTTTGGTGTTGTTTTTTTGGGGTTTTTTTTTGGTTTTTTTTTCAATTGAATGCTTTGTACTTTGTCTTCTGAACAAGGATTTTAACTTTATGGAGCTGTAGTATTACCAGAGCTTGCAGCAAAGTGAAACTCAGAAGAAAGAGTGCATTTTTCACAGGGAAAAATTACATTGCATTGAAACAGCTGCTTCAACTGTGCATTACGGAGTTTCAGGGAGTGTTACTGCTGTACAGGTAAGAGAGATTCCAGTTAGTTAATTAATTTAACATATGAGAAATCAATTTCTCCATACCAGCTTAATTTATTTTTCTGCATGACTTTGTATAACTTTTATGTTAAATAATGGCAGTTTATAAAGTGTTTCAAACAGTCTGCCAGGTTCATTTATTTAAACTGCCAACTGTGTAGAATGTGTTTATTAAGGAAACGCTGATTTCAAATCTCTTGAGGGGTGGAGGAATGGGTGTTTGTTTTTATTTCCTGAGTGCAAGAATGGTCTTAAATGCATTATCTGACTGTGATTTCCTTCAGAATCTATTAAACAATTCTGAGGGCTTTTAGAATTTACCAACTCTTAGCTTGAGGTTTTGAAATTCTTCACCATGCATTTTTTAAATAACTGAATTAAAACAACCAAACAAACAAAATCTTAAGTAAAATGAAAGAAGGACATAAATGTTTTAAACCCACATTGATTATTACTTGTAAAACGTGTGATGCCTGTGCTATAAGGTGTCTACCTCTGAAAGTATTCAACTTTGTCTTGTAGAAAGGACTGTGACATGTTTTAGTCTTTTAGAATTTCTACTGCAGAAAGCTTAGTTATAGCATGCAGTTAGTAGGGACTTACATGAAAGTAGATAAAATGAGCTGACTTAAGCTACCATGTAGAATTTGCTGAAAAACCTCACCACATGACACAGGAAAAGGTCAGCTTTATCAAGTTTTTTAAATTAAGTTTCATTATATTTTGAATTCTTTCAATTCAATGTACATCTGTTACTTGAAAGCAGTATTTATTTTACAATAGTAGCCCACTGAGAGCTTCATTACATACTTGTGAGTGTTCAGATCGGGGGGGGGGGGGGGAAGAATTCAACCCCCCCTTTAATTTTTGTTGTGTATTTTGGTGTGGGGGGGTTCTGGCAGGCCTGCCCCAAGAGTTTGTTGATAAATTAAAATGG